>JAEOAD010000603.1:2937500-3210000 GCA_036365145.1 Orientallactaga sibirica | reverse complement strand
GTAAATATCAAGTTAACTAGAGAGATTATTTTCTAGAGAACAGTTTACTATAATTTTCTAATGTATTCTATCTAATGGGATTGTATCAGTAGGTCACTCATTTGCAAACACACAATCTGAGCAAAATCACATTCCAAAATATTCTGAAAGAGCAGATCTAGTTGAAATGCAAAGATATATGCATGCATATAATAGGTTTGTCAGCTTATTGAATAAGTATAATACAGGAAAATAGGTGATTGAGAGGGAAAGGACAGGAAGTGCTCTCAACTATTTTTAATTTTTGAATGCCTTGGATTTATAAACGACACTGACAATGTAGGTACAGTACCTTTTAAAAAAGACCACCAAATATGAAAATCTACAGACTTTACATGTATCCTTCAGTGAATTTCTCAATAGCAATAGGATGCTAATTCATCTTTTACAACAGGAAACGAGATCATTGACATGAAATCATAGTATAGTAACAAGTGACTAAATTTACCTCAATCATCTTTTTAAACAGTTTTATAACTGGTTGTTTAGTAACTGTCATTCTCACATTTAATCTTCTCTGAGTAAGTGATGATGATGATGAAGAATGATGAATAGTAATAAAAATACAGGACTATGAGTGCATCAACTACGTATCTGTTTTAAGTGACTAAATTTACAACAAACAAAAGGAGGATTAAGGTTTAATTTTTCTTTATTAATATTTGTAAAAGAACCTATTATTTAGTTTCCTTTTATATATTGCTTACATTAAGATATTTTGATGTTATATAATTTCAATTACATATTTTTCCAATATTCTGATTGTCTACTTTAAATGCATGCATTTTATAAAACTCTCTCACTCAATTTATTCTTATGGAGGTTTGTATTATTTTTTCCTTTTCTTTTGTAATTTCTGTTCCTCTTTCTCTAACTTCAGTTGAAGTTATTACTACCTATAAAATTAAATGCTCTTTGTTTAATAATCTTGTTTGTAATTTTTGTTTTAATTTGAGAGAACTTAAAAGATAAAATTGTTGCAGTTAACAAATCCTGCTTTTATTTATGTAACTCTTAGTATCAATATAACCCAATTAAAACCAAATTAAACACTATTTTAACTGCACTTTGGAAATAAATCAGTTAATATTTTCAAATAATAGAAATTTAGAGCCTTAAATGAGTAGAAGACTTATTTCTGAGTACAAAGAATGAAAGTACACACTCATCCAATAACTTACTAGCCAACAAGACACCCTTTGTATTTAGAATATAAAAAGTACAGTACTACCTTATCACATAATTAATGAGACAAAGAAGGTGTTCTAAGTATATGAAAAATTATGAGAATTAGAAGAGAGAGAGAGGGAGAGAGAGAGAGAGATTTACCTTTTAGGAGCTTCCATCAGTCTTCTTTCTTTTTATTTTCTAATAATTTTATAAAGTGATTTTTTTAAACTTCCAAAATTACTTTAATTTACTTCAAAACTATAATCTACGATCCCCAAACTGGTAGCGGTTATAAAAAGAGAAAAAAGAAATGGCGATAGGTGTCCACAACTGAGATGATTAAACTGCAGGATCTGCACTGTGTCAAAATCTTTTTCCTGCCTCACATTTTCTAAAAATGGAAAAGGTGAGGCTTTCACAAGTAGCAAGCTCCAAATAAACAGAGCGCCCAACCCAAAGCTCAGGATACCAGCAAAATCATTTTTTTTTTCACACATTAGGACATTCTACTGTTAGCTGGTACCCATTAACTTAATAGAACAAGTCTCCACATGTATGCGAGATTCAGTTATAGTCCCCAAAACTTTCCATTCCTTCTGGCTACAATTGTCCCAAAGAAGCATGTTGCCTTAAGAGACTTTTACACAAAACTTTTGAAAGTAATGTATGGATTCTTTCCTTGGAAGACAAAAAGAAGGTGAAAAAAACTGTCATTACAGTTGATTGTTAATACAATAAACCCATGAAAGTCCTTGTACTGTTTTCATTTTCTTAATTGTGTGTAGAAAATTCAACGTGAACTACAACATAGTTACCCATGAAATTGAGTATCAATTTATTACAATTTATTCATTATTGACCCTCACACTAGTGAGATTTTGAAGGGCACAAACTAGGATTTTATTCCATCTATCTATCTATCTATCTATCTATCTATCTATCTATCTATCTATACATATATGTATATATATATATATATATATATATATATATATATGTATATGTGTATATATATATATAATTTTTTACAGAGACGTTTATCACAGTATATTTCATACTTTTAATTTGAACTTATAAACAATGAAATTAATAAATTGATCTTTACCTAAACATCACCATCATTCATTTTTAAACTATTAAAAATAAACACAATCTTATTGTTTGATAGATTCTATTCTAAATTTTTCTTGGCATCTGTTTAAAAATTTTCAGTACATTTCATATTCACTCCCCTTCACTACTACTTGTCTCAACACATTTCATCAGTTATTATGGCTGGCAAGTTGCCAATAAATTATTCAAGTGAAATAACTGTTCTCAGGTGGACAGCATTGCTTAAAATGAACTCTATGAAAATGCAACTGCTTCAGGAAAGCCTGCAACTGCAAAACTGTATTGAAAATTTTAGACTTCTAAATAAGCTCTGAAATAAATGTGATTTAAGAAAGTATAATTGTTTATTAAAAATTCAATCAACCCTGAAATCTTGGCTGTAGTTTTATACCACAAATAAGAGAGAGTATGAACAATGCGATACACAAAAAAATTTAAAAAATAGAATTCTCCCTAAAATATATTTAGGTCATATCTGCATCTCTACTGTCTCATTTAATTGAATAAGCAATAACCAATACTTAAGACATTTAACATAAAACTGCTATTGTTAAACATATAAAAGAAATATATTTTAAAATATAAATGTGTATTTTTCATTTTATCCCATTATTTATTTAGCTTCTAAATGTTAATACCACATTGATAATCACTAATTAGTTGTTAATAACCATGTGGAAACCCAATTTTAAAAAGAAAATGATTATCAGCTATCTATATATTTATAACATAGTGTTTAGATGGTGCTGTCTTTAGAGTTTTGTTCCATAGTTACCATGAAGCTTACAAAATATTTTTTTATTTTTTTTATTTTTTTCCAAGGAGGGGGGGAGAATGGGCACTCTAGGGCTTCTTGACACTACAAATGAACTCCAGATGAATGTGCCACTATGTGCAATAGGCTCTACATGTATACCGGGGAATCAAAATAAAGCTCTCAGCCTTTGTCAGTAAGTGCCTTTAACTGCCAAGACATCTCTCCAGCCTACAAAATTATTTATTCAAAAATTTTATTGTATTTATTTATTTGAGAGAGGTGGAAGGAGAGAGAGAAAGAGTATGGGCATGATAGGGCCTTCAGCCACTGCAAATAAACTCCAGATATATGTGCTGCCTTGTGCATCTGGCTTACATGGGTCCAGGGAAATTGAACCTGGGTCCTTTGGCTTTGTAGGTAAATGCCTTAACTGCTAAGCTATCTCTCTAGCTCAAAACAAATTTTTTTGATCACAACTAACTTTTCTATAATATTTTAATCATTTATTTGCAAGCAGAGAGAACAATAAAGGGAAGAAGAAAGGGAGGGAAGCAGGGAGAGAGAGAGAATGGGCTGGGTAAGTCAGGGCCTCCAGCCATTGCAAATGATCTTTAGACACATGGGACACTTTGTGCATCTGCCTTTACATGGGTCCTGGGAATTGATCTGGCGTTGTTAAGCTTTGCAAGAAAGCACCTTAATTGCTGAGCCATCACTCCTGCCCACAACAGACTATATTTAAAAGAAACTACCTTGATATGACCATAAAGTTAAGACAAAACAACAAAAACAAATTGGAAAACATATAAATATAAAACTACATTTGCTTACCACTCTTCAACACATATGAACTGTTCCTATTCCCTGTTCCATCTTTCCATTTTGCTTTTTTAACATATTCATGGAGGTATTTTTTTGTAATTTTTGGAGGTTATCTTCATACTATAAATAAAACAATATTACATATTTGCACTATTAGAGCATTCTGAATTAATCTGCACATTTCCTCTTATCCATTATATTCATTTCCATATTTCCCTCTTACTCACTATTATTTCCTTTTCTCAGGCTGAAGAACTTTAGCATTGTTTGTAGTCCTTGTCTAGTGGAGCTGTATCCTCTCAAGCTGCATGTCAAGGAGAAAGTCCTTATGTCACCTTTAATTCCAAATGCTACCTCTCCTGGATGTTGGACTCTGGGTGGAAGTTATCTGTTGTTCTATATTATGCAGAGCTGACATCACCTCTTACTCTTTCCAGGTTTTCTGAGATGTCTGCTCTAAGGAGAAGTGGAGCACTCCAATGTGTGCTTTTTGGCTTTCAATTTGTTTTATTTTCATGTTTTGGTCCATATCATTTCTTTACATTTGATCTTTGTGATTCTAATTATGGATGACCTGGGGTCAAAGTGATTGAGTTAAATCTGACAGGCTATCTTTGACTTTCTGTATTTGGATATGTGTATCCATTCATATGTTTGGGAACTTTTCAGCTTGATGTCTTTGAACAAGCTTCCTAGCTCTTTGTCATTTTCAAGGCCCTTTTGAGGTTCATTAACTTATATATTTGTTGTTATAATACTGCTTCAGTCTCTGTATGTTTTCCTTATTACTCTTTATTGATTTTCTTTCTCCTCATCCAAAGGGGTATATTCAAATATCCACTTTCTGATCACTTACTCTTCTACTACATCTATTCTGCCATTGATGTATTTTGATAGACTTATAATTTCATTTAATGTATTATTCACCTCAAGAACTTCTATTTTGTTTAATTGCTTCCATCTCTTTTCTGTCTCTCCTAAAGTGTTATGTTTGCTCTGTTTCTTGATGATCACTGTTTCCTTAAAACAATTATTTAAATGGTTCCACTAAGCATTCATGTGCTTGATTACTACCTAGACACTTTGTGGCACAATATTTTGACTATATAATTTCAAAAAACTATTGATGCTTGCTGTGTGATGTTTAGAGAGAAGGATTAGGCATTTACTCCAGTCTTCATTATCAGGATTGGTTTGTCTTTCCAGAAGTCCCTGGCTGGCTTTGAATCTATACTCATTTTTGCTATTTTAGCACTAGATGACAGCTGAAATCGGGTTTGTTGTAAGTTTTTTGCTGGTGTAATGGTGCTGTTTCAGTGCTAGAGGGTGATCCTAGCCCAGATTTCTCTCAAATCTACAGATGGTGTGATATTAATCATAAATTAGGGAAGTATATAAAAAAGGCAGCCCATGGGCTGGAGAGATGGCTTAGGGGTTAAGGTGCCTGCCTCCTAAGCCTAAGAACACTGGTTCCACTCTCCAGCGGTTCCAATCTCCAGGTCCCACCGTTAGCCAGATGCAAAGTGAGGCAAGGGTGCAATGCCGCACTTAACCACAAGGGGGCGTACATATCTGGATTTCGTTCGCAGCAGCTGAGACACTGCTCCCGCGCCCATCTCTGTCTTCCTCTCTGTCTCTCTGTCTGTCTGTCTCTGTCTCTGTCTCTCTCTCTCTCTCTCTCTCTCTCTCTCTCTCCAAAGAAAATAATAAAAAATAAAAAAGTTTTTTTTAAAAAAAGGTAGCCCTTCCATACCTAATTCCTTCCTTGTAGACTAGGTGGATGCTCACATGTCTCACTCAAAGCTACTGACCTCTCACCCAAGCACATTCATGGGATACACACACACACATATCAATACATACATGTCCATACATACATGTAAATTATAATATACATACATGTAATCAATATTCAACCAATATTTATTTATTGATAAAATTATTAGGTCTTCTGTGATATAACAGAAACATGAAAACTAAGTAGCCACAAAAAAACTATTCTGGGCTGGAGAGATGCCCAAGTGGTTAAAGAGCTTTCCTGTGAAGACTAAGGATGCATGTTCAACTCTACAGATCCCATGTAAGCCAGATGTACAAGGTTATGTAAGCATGTAAGGTTGCATACAAGGTGGTTCATGGGCCTGGGGTTCAATTGCAGTGGCTGGAGGCCCTGGGATGCCAATTTTCTCTCTCTCTTTTGTTCACTCTTTCTCTCATAAAAATATTACAAAAAATACAAAACAAAACAAAAACTATTCCATCAGGGAATTTGTATATGAGGTAAAAGATAGTTATATTATGTAATAATAAGAAAACAAATGTTATAAAATATGAATTCTAGATGTATAAAATTTATTATATCTGCCTCTTTTTCTCAAATAATAAATGAATAAAAAATAAATAAATATTTATACCTATATTTTAAAAACATATTTATATTCCTATAACACAAGAGAAATTGTGTGTATGTTTTTATCATCTACTTATTGGATTAACTATTTTAAATCCATATTTTATTTGTATCACCTATGGTGTAGTAATTACAATTTTAAATTTGGAGTTGAACCATTGTACAAGTCAAATATTTGCCCTATTGAAACTTATATTCTAAGGAGAGCAGCTAGGCAATGAATAAGTGAATAAATAAAGAATCATTTTAGAAACAATTACCAAGGTAGGGTCATGAAAAGAGTGAGGATAGTAGCTGCTATTTCAGAGTAAAGGATCAGGGATACCTCCTCTAATAAAGCCAGCTTTATTTTCCAAAGTCCAGAGTGAAGAAAGCTGGGCACAGGACAAGTTAGTCTGATACAGAGATTAGAGATAGCAAGGAGGTATATATGACTGCATCATTATATGACAGAGGCACACTTGTAGATGAGACCTGAGAGGAGAGAAGGAATATGAAGAATGAAAGTCATATGGACAATGAAGATATAGGCAGGCTATGGGGAACATGGCCAATAATTGGAGGGTTTCGAACAAAACAGTAGTATGATCTAGTACATTTCCTTTAAAAAATGAGGCACCAAAATAATTTTCAATAATTATTAAATATAATTAAAGATTAAACAATGTATTGATTTAATATGCATATTTATCATATGAGGTTATCATAACAAAATATTAACATACCCATACTCCTTATACTGTAATGTAGATCCTAAGAAGTTGGACATGACATGTAAGTAGTGCAACACAGAAATTACATGCTGATTTATCAATCCAACATGCATGTCAGTTTAACAAGTAGGTAAGTTATATAGTTTTGCAAAGAAGATTGTCATTACCACGGACTTGAGGAAGTAAATCACATAAAAATGGACATAGCAGAATGGACATTCCCAGGGGAATGTAAAAGAGGAGCTGATATCCCAAGATGTAACTGTTGTAATGAACACAGGAACAAAAGAGTAAAATCCAAAAATAAGTTGGAGGTCATGGTTCTGCCTACCTTGTGCCTTATTAAAAATCAATAATATTTAAATATTTTGGTGAAAGATAAGAGTGAATATGGCATTTATTTCTTAAAGAAAAGTTTCATTTTATGTTAGTTGTTTGCTGATTATTTGTGTGTGTGTTTAAAAGTAGGACATTTGTGGATTTGAAATTAATTTTGTTGTACACTGCCATTGATTTTAGTTTTCAGGCTAATTTAGGGCTTGTTCCTGGGATCATAACTAGTGAATCACAATATTAATGAGTCACCACCTGTACTTATTTGATACAATTCATAATGATCAATATCAGATTGAGAGGAAATCAGGTAGTTCTGTTAGGCTGTTAGAAGGACTGGGTACCTGAAAGTAAAAAACAGGGATGTCTTTGGGCCTATGCTTGCAGTCTCCACTTTCCTAGAGATCAAAGGATAATCAGAATCTTTATCTCTTGCCTAAAGGAGATGTGTTTTTCCACAAACAACCTGGAGCCTTCCTGGGAGGGAGGACTTTCCTAGGATTTAAAACTCATGGTAACATGTGGTTGGTCAAGCTTAGACCCAAGAACATGGCATCGTGGCTGGCTGCTTCCTGAGCCAGCCTCTAGCCCAGACCACTTAATTATCTCCCTTGCTCACCTGATCCAGAAGGTGAAACCCACCACAAAGGGTATAAACAGATGTGTGTGAGAGGGCAAGCTCTTTTGAGCTGCCTGACCACTCATGAATGTCCAAGTTCTGGTCTCAGTGGCTGGGCTGAGCCAAGGGGAGAACACCCCCACCCCTACTCTCATGGGCTTTCTACCCTCTCATACTCTCCACATGGCAGGAGCTCTTTGTACTTTCTTTTCTGTGCTTTCTGTGGTTTTTCCATGCCCACAACATGGGCTCTCAGGCTAATGGGCATATTCATTTTACTTCCCTTGGTTCTGTACTTCACTAAGTATAAGATTTAATAATTATCCTTGTCAGTTTGATTTCCCTAATTCGTTGGTTAAATACAAATGCAAATCCACAGTTTGGAGTTCAAGGACTTTCCTAAATATGTTTCAAGATGCTTCACATTCGTACCCTTATGACTAAAATAAAGATATAATATAGAAAACTTAGGCTTTTATAAGAAGTAATTCAAGTGGCACAATGCAGGTCGGGCCTTAGCCAGACCGCTTGCTAAAAGAAACCAGGCCACAACCCACAGGTTTTCTCACCAGGATGGCGGGTAGCCAATGATGGGTAAGACCTCATGATAAGGGGAAACCTAAGACAGGCACTGTCGCATGTGATGATCCCTTGGGGCCTGGGGTCAACAATGGCTTGGCAAAGAACCATGCCTCCCAGGGTGGCCAATAATAAAAACAAAAAGGAGGATATGGATAGCACAATGCAGGTCAGGCCCTAGCCACACCGCATGCCAGAAGAAACCAGTAAGTGGCTTCTGTGGACATGGTGTCCTACACAGGCCTGGCATGACAACAGCTACAGTCCCATGCTCGCGAGAAACCTTCTGTGAGATGATCTGCCCAGACCGGCTGTCATTGGTCAAAAGAAGGGGACCACCACATATAATGATTGGCCAGTAAAGCCCTTTAAAACTCCTACACTTCCTTGAATAAATGAGTTTGCAGCAGCTCGCCCTCTGCCTGCTTCCACCCAACTCCCAGAGTCTGTGTCATAATTCTGTGCCTCTCACCCCCTACTCAGCAGAGACCCTGCCATCCCTCCTGGGATGGCCCTAGGAGGGACCCCAACATCTGGCACCTGAACAGGGACCCTCTGCCCCCTTGGTGCTGGTGAGATGCCCCCTCCTTGATCATCGGTGAGTAGCCCCTTGGCATTGGCAAGACACCCCCTTCTTGATTGTCGGTGAGTAGGCCCCTTGCTGTTCTGTGTGCTGATGGTTGCCAGACGGTGAGCGGGCAGCCCCCTCCTCCCCCCTTTTCCTTTTGTTCTTCCTTTTCCCCAGCAGGAAGGCACACATTGCCACACAGTCCCGAAGACCGTGTTGGCCCCTCCACTCTTGGTTCGTCCCAGCGAAATCACATAAGGGTCTGACCCACCTGATTTCGGAACCAAGGTGAGGCCTTTGGCTGAGCTTCTCTGGAGACACCGTGTAGGCATACGGCCATGGAGTAACGACTCACAGAAGTCCCCCACTAAGCACAAGACACATGGGTCCTAAACAATCTATCTGTATGTCTCAGCTGGCCCAACAATAGGTTTTATGGTTTACATGATTATCCTTTTGGCTATCATTTTCAATCTGGGTTATCTCCTTGATTCAGGGGTGTCACAGCCTAGCCGCCCCATCAAACACCACCATGCCGTAATGGGCAACCTCCCTCCCCATCAGAGAAGGCTGCAGTTGCAGGCTCTTATAGCCCTCCTCCTGCAACGTGGCTTAAAAGTGAAACAAAAGAACCTCCTTGGCTTTTAGGATGAAACTCTAGTTTTAGCCCCATGGATTAGTCCTGTCGTCCTTGGCCATAATTGCCAGCCTTAAAGGCTCCTCTGTGGAGAAAGTCATTTCCACCAATTACTAAAGCTGTAAGGAGGAACCAAAACTAGATCTTCAAAGCTTGCCCCTCCCAGCCCAACCCTTCAATGATAAAAGACCTCCAGCTGTGGCAGCTGAGCTCACTGCCACTCCTCCCCCTCTTTACCCTTGGAAGGACCTCTGCCCGCTCAATCCTGGACACACCCAGGGCCAGTTCCCTGACATGCCACATTGCCCCACCCTTTGCCACCTTCCCCATTAACATAAAGCTGGATGCAACAGCCAGGCCCTGGTACCCCACCCCCATCTCTGATCTGGCTCTCAGCTGCAAGTTGGCCCAGGAATCTGGTGTTGACTCCTACATTGAACAAGTCCTCTTACAATGGGCCATCCACCTTCAAATTTATTGAGCACGTTCACTCACACACTGGTCTGTCTGGTTTTATTGCTAATGGGAATTCACAGGCAGCAAGTTTGTTGCTCTCTCCTCCTTGCCACCTTTAGAACAAGCTAGACGTTTACACAAAGGTTCCATCTATCCCCCACTAACTTAAGAACCCTATACCCCGAGATCTCGCTTAGCCAATGCAAACATTTAAGCCATATCTGTAAGGCATGTGCCCCCTAGCCCCCTTGGGCCCCCTACAGCCTCAAGGAGTCAATCCTAGAGGTCTTACCCCAAATTCTATCTGGCAGATGGACGTTACCCACATACCTTCTTTGGTAACCTCAAATATGTCCAAGTCATTGTGGACACTTACCTAAGCTTACTTTTGCTATTGCCCTCTCAGAGGAGAAGGCATCCCATGTCATTAAGGTGACAAAAAAACGCCATGTTGGTCATGGGCGTACCCTGGTCAATTAAAACTGATAATGGCCCTGCATACACATTTGCCCAATTCACATCCTTCATGGAATCTTGGGGAATAAAACACTCCCTTGGTATCCCCTACAACCCACAAGGACAAGCCATCGTGGAGAGAACTAACTGGACCCTAAAGGAACTAATTATAAAACAAAAGTCCACTATGTCACCCAAGGATCCCCATTTGGCCCTGGTGGAAACTCTCTTCACCCTCAATTTTCTCACCTTTGATGAGGCAGGACTCTCCCCAGCTTATAAACATTGGAGATCCCAACCAACCACAATGCCCTTACCCTTAGTCCACTGGAAGGATCCTCTTACTAATATCTGGAATGGACCCCACCCTCTTTTAACACAGGGCCAAGGGTATGCTTGTGTCTTTCCAGAAACTTCACATATCCCAATCCTGGCAGAAGCATCCATCCAGCCATTGACTCGGGGCTCGACCTTGAGGAAGAGGATGATGCCAAACCCCTCAATCCAGATATGGGACTGTAAACTTATTTCCACTTTTCCTCCTTTTATCTCCTTTTCTCCCTACTACCACTTCCCAGAAACTATTTTGGACAACTCTTCTTAGGCCATACTTGATTGGTGCAGTGGGCCTAGATTCTCACGCTTTTCCTAGGCTTCATTTTAGCCACTCTATTTCTCTGTATTCCTTCCCCTTCAAGCAAGTGCTTCTCCTTAGCCATACCTTTGCTTTTTTGCTTATTAATGCCTCTTATGGTAATGCTACCATCCAACCAGCCATAAATTCCTTTACAACTCCTTTGATTGCATTGATCTGCTACCATTAAGGACACTCAATGCTATTTATGGCACTAAGGGTGACCTCATGATAGTCACCCAATAACCTATTTATGTTAACCCCCCCTATTATTTGGTCTTGGTCCCAACACTCAATGCCTTCACATTTTACTCTTTCCTGGGGGCTTTCTCAACTGCTCTGTCTTTAGTTGTAGACTGAGTCCTTGCATGACTATTCATGCTGACCTCCATGTTATTGTTAGACAGGCGCCCATTGGCTTTGCAGTGGTTTCTCCCGATGATAACTTTACATTTCTTTCTTAAACCCTTTCTCCCTTCTTATCCTGTCAGGAATCCTAGTTATTCTTGCCATCATGCTCATCCTTCTCAGATATCTCAGAACTTTGGCTCAGCACATCATTGCGACCCAAACAAACCAGGTTCTATTACAAGGAGCCGTTTATCAATCAGAAGGGGCAACCCCTCGAGAACTGCCATATGATATCTTCTCTAACATTTCTCATTTTGTAAACCTGTCCTACCACAGTCTTTTTCAGGCTCTCTCATTGATTCTCACTTGCTGGGACAGTTTGCACACCACAGAGCCACCACCACTTGGCCCTCCCAGGCCTTCTAGGCAATAGTCACACCCCTCAGGTTTTCTCACCAGGATGGCGGGTAGTCAATGATGGGTAAGACCCCATGAGATAGGGCAACCTAAGACAGGCACCATCACATGTGATGATCCCTTGGGGCCTGGGGTCAACAATGGCTTGGCAAAGAACCATGCCTCCCAGGGTGGCCAATAATAAAAACAAAAAGGAAGATATGTATGGCACAATGCAGGTCAGTCCCAGCCAGACCGCATGCCAGAAGAAAATAGGAAGTGGCTTCTGTGGACATGGTGTCCTACACAGGCCTGGCATGACAACAGCTACAGTCCCATGCTCATGAGAAACCTGCTGTGAGATGATCTGCCCAGAGACCCTTTAAACCCCCTACATTTCCTTGAATGAACGAGTTTGCAGCAGCTCACCCTCTGCCTGCGTCCACCCAACTCCCTGAGTCTGTGTCATAACTCCACGCCTCTCACCCCCTACTCAGCAGAGACCCTGCGGTCCCTCCTGGGCTGGCCCTAGGAGGGACCCCAACAGAAATAAAAAGCAAGTTACATTTAATTTATTTTAAGGCATCACCAGTTTATATATTGCATATATATATATATATATATATATATATATATATATATATATATATATTTCATTGCTCAGTTTCATAATTAACTAGGAATTCAAAATGAGTGAGTGAATTCTGTATGTTATTAATGTGATTTAGGCAATATTCATAAATATTTTATAGTACAGTTCAAAAGTAATAATGGCAATGATCTATTAATTCAAAGACAGAATAATGGGTGATAGAAATATTTTGTAGATGTGTCACTTTCACTCCTTCCATATAAATGGAGTTGAGAGTACAATTTGGCTTTTTTTTTTTTGGTTGCTCACTTTAAATGACTATATTTTTTCTCACTCATGCATAAAACTGAAGTTACAACCTATAACAATTCTTCTGCTACAATCTCAGACAAGTACGGTTTTGACTTTGTTAATTTATTGAGGATGAAAAAGTATAGAAATGCATTCTGCCCTACCTCTGTCTTCATTACACTGACATTTGAGGGTGGTTAGCCCATGTATCCCAGGCATGAGCCAGTCATTCTAGACAATGTAAAGAAAGGGCATATGCATACACCCTTAGCTTTCATAGTTCAAAGTCTCTGTTTGTTTATCAATACCATGACCTCTCTATAAATTTATGGAATAGAATTTCAACTAGTCAATACTGTGATAGTTGCAATTTTTCTTCTTTGATTAATGACTTTTATGAATAATCTCAAAATTCTGCTTTGTAGTCACTCATTTTGGCACTCAGAAAGGTGTGAGCAAATTTTAGGGTATGAAAAAAGGAGTAATTACCTAAAATGATGAAGCAATTTACCAGGGATATTTGGAATAATTCTCTTTGGGATTTCTTCCAAATTCTTTTAGCTTGATAACAAGGTTTAGTGTTTTATGACAAGAGCCTTCTACAATAGATCAAGTCTGTTCAGTTTCTATTTGTAGTCCAAAGCACAATTTTATAATAAAGTTTGAAATTGAAAGATTCAGGTGACTTATTACAATGGTTGTTTTAAATTCACTTAATTTTAAGTTCTCATGGTCTTTTATCTACAATGCATTAAACTCGTCCTTTATTGCTGCAGTTTGTGGTTTTATAAGTTTCTAAATAATCATTGTTCATTATACTAGAGAACCAGATTTCCAAGTGTGGTCTGATACCATTCTGTATTTATAGAACGTCTACAGGTGCCTGAAAGGACAAGAAGCCAGAAAAGAAAGCAGCCAAGATTAATGTTTCACGGGTCCAGATGCTGTGTGTAAAATCTTACAGCTTGGCATTTCAGCATTACAACTGACAAGTTATAGGGGGAAATGAAGGCTGTTGCGTGTGTGCATTCTCTTTTGCTGTGAGGAGAAGTGGAAGGGGAGATCTGTTGGGCTCTGCCCGGTGTGAAGCCGAGTGGTTAGCCCAGCCAATCTTGGCCTATTCCCGGTAAGGCCTAGTCGAGCCTGAGTACCTGCCCTTGACTCAGCACCTAAGCTGAAACTGCCTCCACCCAGCTGCTGCTGACATGATGAAATACTGTTGGCCCTTATACCTTTCTCTCATCCCCTCTTCCCGCCCCCTTCCTCAAAACACATAAATATCTCCCCTGACAATAAACAGCGAGTTTCGCTTTGAGACGTTTCTCCGCGACTCAATGTGGTTTTCTTTTCCCGGTGATTTGGGGAGGTTTGAGTCGCCGACACCTGTCTTCTCGCTCAGCCTCAAGAGAGAAACGGCTGGCCTGGCTCTCTCTCTTTTGCTCTACCTGCCGGTGGTGAGGGAAAAAAGCCCGGCATTTTGGCGCCCAGGCGTGGGGCACAACAACCACTGCCCCATGTGAGGGCGTATGAGGATTCAAAGCGGACTACGGACTGCTGGCGTGACGAAGGAAAAAATTCAACATTAAGCTGACGAGCTAATTGGACTGCTGACGGTGTATCCTCATAAGTAATGAGGTAATCTTCATATTTAATATTCTAACCTTTACTTCTATAATCTGTGCTTACTTCAACTTCCTTTCTCTTTCCTTCCATTTCCGGTTTGCTGCCATTTCTAAACGAGTACATTCATGGCGGACACACCACGTGGACCGACCTAAAGGAGACTTTAAACGCTTTGCCTCCTCATTTAAATAAAAACTCCGTCCCAAACTTCAACATCTCTTGTTCTTTTCTCTTTCCTCTCATTTTTGGGTTTCCGACAGACCGCTTCTGCGGTGCCGCCATTTTTGTCCTGCCCCCATTTGAATGGGGGCGCCATCTTAAAAGCACCACGTGGGCAGACCTAAAAACAAAACTCACCACGTGGGTAGAAACTCACTACGTGGACAAACCTAAAAAAGAAACTCACCACGTGGGTAGACCTAAAAAGAAAACTCACCACGTGGACAAACCTAGAGGAGGCTCACCACGTGGGCAAACCTGGAGAACTCTCAAAGTGTCCTGCCCCCTCATTGGAGTGGGGGCGCCATCTTAGAAAAATTCTACAACATGTTTAGCTACTTTTTGGGACCTTGTGCTTGTGTTGTATTCTTATGCATTACTGTTACCCTGATGTTAAAGATACTCTTCCCTCAACTTTATAACATGGGACAATCCTTATCTAAGCTAAATCCTGCCTTAGGGTCACTACAGATTCTACTCAAAAGTAAAGGCCTTAATTTATCTGATAATCAGGCCCTCCAGATATGGGGCTGTTTACTCAAGATTGCTCCTGGTTGCGGAGAGTAATCTTTTTGACTGGGACACCTGGGATAAAATTGAAGATCTGATAAAAAAAGCTCAGATAGAAAAAGGGGAGATCCACCCTTTGGAGGCCCTCCCGGCTGTGTTGGCCTTAAAGGGCTGTTTTCCACCTCAGCCTCCGAGGTCGAAAGGCGACACCCTGACCCAGGAAGGGACAGAGAACAATCTCAGCCCCTCGGCCCAGCCTGAGTCCTCAGATTCACCCCTAAATCCTTTTGAGAGTGCCCCTCAGCCCTCTAAAGGTCCATCGCCTCCAGATCCCCCTACTAATCCATTTCTAAGCGCCTCTGCCCCTCCGCCCTACCATGGGGAGGATGGCCCCGGGGGAAGAATAGTCGATCTCTTCCCTGTTAACGTTAATCCTGGTGGTAACCGCCCTGCAGCCTGGTATCCTTGGGAAGCTCACAATTTAAAAGATCTTAAAAGGCTGTCTCAGAGGGCCAGGCCTAACTCCCCTGGGCAGAGACCATCCTTCAGGGTTTAGTTCATTATCATTGTACCACTCAAGATTGGAAGAACCTTGCTAAAGCTGTTCTCTCTGGCTCGCAGTACATAAAATGGTGTGCTTTTTTTCAGGATGAGTGTCACCTTCAAGCTGAGCGAAACCAAGTCGCTCAGCCCCCAGTACCAATCACCTTTGGAATGCTCTCGGGCACTGCTGACCAGTTCTCTACCGGTCTTCAGCAGGCTGCCATTCCTGATCCATATCGAGATCAAGTACGGGCTTTAGGAATGGCTACATGGAAAAAGTTAGAGGAGGGCCCCTCTGAACCCCCCATTACAGGAGTCACCCAAAAGTCCGGTGAGGATTTGGCCACTTTCATAGAGAGAGTCGAAAAAGCCTACAAAGAAAGTTCCCCCTGGCCCCCTCGAGACCAATTTGCAAAAATGCTGGTCTGGGAAGGCATGACAGGCAATCATAAGTTGGCCTGCACTGGACTCAAGGACCGCTCTATGAGTAGATGGGTTGTAGCCACCCAAGATGTAGGGTCCCCCTCTCATCAGATCAAAGTTATGACATCAGCCTTACAGGCTTCTCGCCGTGAGGACATGGCTGCACTAGAATGTGCACTCCAACAGGTCTCAGGGGAGGGGACAATCTTGCTTTGGAGTGCGGCAAAGAGGGTCATTTTAAAAGGAATGC
This sequence comes from Orientallactaga sibirica, assembly GCA_036365145.1. Taxonomy (NCBI): domain Eukaryota; kingdom Metazoa; phylum Chordata; class Mammalia; order Rodentia; family Dipodidae; genus Orientallactaga; species Orientallactaga sibirica. The sequence continues at coordinate 3,193,496 of JAEOAD010000603.1, read as the reverse complement.
CCCAATAGGAAAAGCACCCCAATAACTCCCTCAACCCCTAACTTGCCCGCACGCCATGTCCTCGATGCAAAAAGGGACTTCACTGGGCCAGAGATTGCAAATCCAAGTTTAGCCTTCATGGTGAACCTTTAAACTTCCCCAGGGGCTATCCCCAGCCCGTTAAATAAGGGGAAAAAGGTAATCAAAACACACTGGACTGTGCCTTTGACACCCGGACTTAGACCAAAAATGAACCTAACAGTCGGTAAAAAAACTTTCAAATTTCTCATCGACACTGGGGCTGACCGTACTGTGATAAAAAAAAAGGAGGTCCCTCCCTCCTGGCAGTTAGTCCCAGGTCCACCCCTACTGGGTGTGGGCGGACAATCTACGTCATGGGAAACTGCTAACTGGCAGACCTGGATTGACCCTGACAATAATAGTGGGGAGGTGCACCCTCTAGTGGTGTCAGGCCTAACAGCCAACCTCCTAGGCCAGGATATACTTGGGGAAGCTGAGGCTTATATTACTACTAATCATAGGGCTTTCTGTGAAGATAGACTTGACCAGAAAGAAAATAAACAGTTTAAGGAAGGAAGGACCTACCATCCTAACTATAGAGATGATCCTCATTTTGAAAAAATTAAACAAAAACATTCTCAGGTTCACCCCCAATCCTAAGGGCCACTGCTCACCCCCCAGTTCCTAAGATTCAATGGGTGCCTGGGGACCCCGTATGGGTCGAGCAGTGGCCTATACCTACCCCTAAACTAAAACAACTTCATATACTCGTTAAACAACAATTGGCTTCAGGACATGTGCGACCTTCAACAAGTCCTTGGAACTCTCCGGTTTTTATTATAAAGAAGCCTAATGGCTCTTGGAGACTTTTACATGATTTGAGAAAAATAAATGAGAGAATGATAGCTTTTGGACCCCCCAGAGGGCTCCCTTGGATTCCAGCCATTCCCAACACCCATTACTTAACCATTATCGATATTAAAGATTGTTTTTCTCTATTCCATTACATCCAGATGATATAGAAAAATTTGCATTCTCCATACCCTCAACAAACTTTCATGGACCAGACCTAAGGTTTGAATGGACCGTCTTACCTCAAGGCATGGCTAACAGCCCCCCCATTTGTCAATATTACATGTCTCATATCTTTTCTTCCTTGATTAATCATCCTAACATTTTATTCTACATTTATATGGATGATATTATTTTAGGTCATTCCAACCCATCTGATCTCCAAGACCTTACTGCTAAATGCCTTGCCATTTTACAGGCCAATGATTTTAAAGTGGCTCCAGAAAAGGTACAGACTGCCTCTCCTTCAAGATTTTGGGCTCCAGGTTATCTCTTGATACTGTTTCTCCTGTCAAACCCCAGCTCCATATTCAAAAATCCTATACTTTGCCTCAACTCCAAAAGGTGCTGGGAGAAATTAATTGGATGAGGCCCTGGATACCCATAACTACTGAGGAACTGTCCCCTTTATTTGACCTCTTAAAGGGTCTTACTCTCTCCTCTCAGATAACCTTGCCCCTTCATCATGAACAAATTCTACATAAGGTACAACGGGCCATTGATGCTGCTGTCCTAAAGAGGTTTGATCCTAACTTACCTATCTCCCTCTGTATTTTCTCTGGGGAAACATTATGCACTGCGCTGTTGGCCCAGGAAGGAGAACCCATCCAATGGATTCACCTCTCCCTTGGTGGAGTCCCCAGAGTTTACTCTATAACTAACCAGATTGCAGACTGCATTATAAAGGGCAGGGACACCTCTGTCCAATTGTTTGGCACGGAGCCTCATGTCATTGTCACCCCCTTTAAGGTAACAGACTTCAATTGGCTTCAGAGAAATAACAACAGGGTTGCTATTGCCCTCGAGGGGTTTCTGGGTATAATTGATTGTCACTATGGTCCTTATAAATGGATGAGCTCCTTCTCTAGGTTGGAATGGAGACCCCCCAGACTTTTTTTATCTAAACCCAACCCTGATTTCCTTACCGTATTCACTGATGGGGGCGCTTGGGAGCTTCCTAGTTGTTTACCCTCCCTAAGGGGGAGAAAAGTCTATACCCATAAAGTCTATCTCCCATGAGGTCACAGGATCAGCACAATTTAAAGAACTATTTGCTGTCGTTTTGGCTTTGGACACTATTCAGGAGCCATTTAACTTATTTTCTGACAGCCTTTATGTTGTTAACCTGTTACCCAACCTAATTGAGGCCCATATTAGACTGGACTCCAATATTATAACCCCATTAATGATTCAAGCCCGCTCCCTACTTAAACAAAGAATTAACCCCATTTTTCTTCAACATCTCAGAGGCCATCAAAATTTACCAGGATTCCTCTCTAAAGGAAACAATTTGGCTGACAAACTGGCCTCTCAGCCTCAATGTAATACAGTCTCAGAAGCTACACACTTCCACCTATTAACTCACATAAATTGGAGGGCCTTAAACATAAATATCCCCATGTGCCAGTCAAGGACCTTAAAAAATTGTCCGAACTTGCAAATCCTGTAAGCCTTTCTTCCAGGTACCTCCGCTTCAAACTACAGGAGCCAATCCTCGAGGACTACGCCCTAATCACCTTTGGCAGATTGATGTTACTCACTATTCTCCATTTGGAAAACTTAAGTATATTTTTCTCTCAGTTGATACTTTCTCCCATGCTTGCTGGGCATCAGCACATGCTGGGGAAAAAACTAAACATGCTATTAGCCATATGCTTCAATGCTTTGCCACCCTTGGATTGCCAGATCAAATCAAAACCGATAATGGTCCCTGCTTCGTAAGCAAAACTTTTATAGATTTCCTCCAAATCTGGAAAATCTCACTTTCCACAGGCATCCCATATAACCCACGGGGCCAAGCCATCGTGGAAAGATATCATCAAACTCTCAAATCTCAATTACAAAAACAAAAGGGGGAATCTCTACCCCCACATGACCAACTAAAAAAGGCATTATTAACCCTAAATATTTTAAATTTTTCTAAAGAAGATAGACACTTGTCCCCTTTTCAAAAACATTGGACCTCAGCTGTCACCTACAGCTCCATCTGGAGTCAAATGGAGGGACCCATTAACTGGGGCCTGGAGGGGACCAGACCCCCTCCTCACAGCAGGGAGAGGATTTGGATGTGTCTTTCCTCAAGAGGAAAAAAGACCTATTTGGGTACCGGCAAGAGACTTAAAATATTTACCCCAACAAGGGGATGATAATAATCAATCTTCCAGGGAGTGTCACACCCTGAGAACTATGCCTCTATTTCTTCCCCAGGAACAACTGAAGGTATGGATGCTACTAGACCTGAATGAAGCTCTTGGCCTATTCCCCCTAGTCGAGCCTGAGTACCTGCCCTTGACTCAGCACCTAAGCTGAAACTGCCTCCACCCAGCTGCTGCTGGCGTGATGAAATACTGTTCCCTCATCCCCCCTTTCTCTCATCCCCTCTTTCCCCCCCTTCCTCAAAGTAATACCCCTTATACCTTTCTCTCATCCCCTCTTCCCCCCCCTTCCTCAAAACACATAAATATCTCCCCTGACAATAAACAGACGAGTTTCGCTTTAGACGTTTCTCCGCGACTCAATGTGGTTTTCTTTTCCCGGTGATTTGGGGAGGTTTGAGTCGCCGACACCTGTCTTCTCGCTCAGCCTCAAGAGAGAAAGCGGCTGGCCCGGCTCTCTCTCTTTTGCTCTACCTGCCGGTGGTGAGGAAAAAAAGCCCGGCATTTTGGCGCCCAGGCGTGGGGCACAACAACCACTGCCCCATGTGAGGGCGTGTGAGGATTCAAAGCGGACTACGGACTGCTGGCGTGGCGAAGGAAAAATTCAACATTAAGCTGGCGAGCTAATCGGACTGCTGGCGGGTGTATCCTCATAAGTAATGAGGTAATCTTCATATTTAATATTCTAACCTTTACTTCTATAATCTGTGCTTACTTCAACTTCCTTTCTCTTTCCTTCCATTTCCGGTTTGCCCATTTCTAAATGAGTACGTTCATGGCGGACACACCACGTGGACAGACCTAAAGGAGACTTTAAACGCTTTGCCTCCTCATTTAAATAAAAACTCCGTCCCAAACTTCAACATCTCTTGTTCTTTTCTCTTTCCTCTCATTTTTGGGTTTCCGACAGACCGCTTCTGCAGTGCCGCCATTTTGTCCTGCCCCATTTGAATGGGGCGCCATCTTAAAAACACCACGTGGGCAGACCTAAAAACAAAACTCACCACGTGGGTAGAAACTCACTCGTGGACAAACCTAAAAAGAAACTCACCACGTGGGTAGACCTAAAAGAAAACTCACCACGTGGACAAACCTAGAGGAGGCTCACCACGTGGGCAAACCTGGAGAACTCTCAAAGTGTCCTGCCCCTCATTGGAGTGGGGCGCCATCTTAGAAAAATTCTACAACATGTTTAGCTACTTTTTGGGACCTTGTGCTTGTGTTGTATTCTTATGCATTACTGTTACCCTGATGTTAAAAGATACTCTTCCCTCAACTTTATAACATGGGACAATCCTTATCTAAGCTAAATCCTGCCTTAGGGTCACTACAGATTCTACTCAAAAGTAAAGGCCTTAATCTATCTGATAATCAGGCCCTCCAGATATGGGGCTGTTTACTCAAGATTGCTCCTGGTTGCGGAGAGTAATCTTTTTGACTGGGACACCTGGGATAAAATTGAAGATCTGATAAAAAAGCTCAGATAGAAAAGGGAGATCCACCCTTTGGAGGCCCTCCCGGCTGTGTTGGCCTTAAAGGGCTGTTTTCCACCTCAGCCTCCGAGTCGGCGACACCCTGACCCAGGAAGGGACAGAGGCAATCTCAGCCCCTCGGCCCAGCCTGAGTCCTCAGATTCACCCCTAAATCCTTTTGAGAGTGCCCCTCAGCCCTCTAAAGGTCCATCGCCTCAGATCCCCCTACTAATCCATTTCTGGCGCCTCTGCCCCTCCGCCCTACCATGGGAGGACGGCCCCGGGGAAGAATAGTCGATCTCTTCCCTGTTAACGTTAATCCTGGTGGTAACAAAGCCTGGTATCCTTGGGAAGCTCACAATTTAAAAGATCTTAAAAGGCTGTCTCAGAGGGCCAGGCCTAACTCCCCCTGGGCAGAGACCATCCTTCAGGGTTTAGTTCATTATCATTGTACCACTCAAGATTGGAAGAACCTTGCTAAAGCTGTTCTCTCTGGCTCATAGTACATAAAATGGTGTGCTTTTTTTCAGGATGAGTGTCACCTTCAAGCTGAGCGAAACCAAGTCGCTCAGCCCCAGTACCAATCACCTTTGGAATGCTCTCGGGCACTGCTGACCAGTTCTCTACCGGTCTTCAGCAGGCTGCCATTCCTGATCCATATCGAGATCAAATGCGGGCTTTGGGAATGGCTGCATGGAAAAAGTTAGAGGAGGCCCCTCTGAACCCCCATTACAGGAGTCACCCAAAAGTCCGGTGAGGATTTGGCCACTTTCATAGACCTGCAAAGAAAGTTCCCCCCTGGCCCCTGCGAGACCAATTTGCAAAAATGCTGGTCTGGGAAGGCATGACAGGCGATCATAAGTTGGCCTGCGCTGGACTCAAGGACCGCTCTATGAGTAGATGGGTTGTAGCCACCCAAGATGTAGGGTCCCCCTCTCATCAGATCAAAGTTATGACATCAGCCTTACAGGCTTCTCCCGTGAGGACATGGCTGCACTAGAATGTGCACTCCAACAGGTCTCAGGGGAGGGACAATCTTGCTTTGGGTGCGGCAAAGAGGTCATTTTAAAAGGAATGCCCCAATAGGAAAAGCACCCCAATAACTCCCTCAACCCCTAACTTGCCCATACGCCATGTCCTCGATGCAAAAGGGACTTCACTGGGCCAGAGATTGCAAATCAAGTTTAGCCTTCATGGTGAACCTTTAAACTTCCCCAGGGCTATCCCCAGCCCGTTAAATAAGGGAAAAGGTAATCAAAACACACTGGACTGTGCCTTTGACACCGGACTTAGACCAAAAATGAACCTAACAGTCGGTGGAAAAACTTTCAAATTTCTCATCGACACTGGGGCTGACCGTACTGTGATAAGAAAGAGGAGGTCCCTCCCTCCTGGCAGTTAGTCCCGGGTCCACCCCTACTGGGTGTGGGCGGACAATCTACGTCATGGGAAACTGCTAACTGGCAGACCTGGATTGACCCTGACAATAATAGTGGGGAGGTGCGCCCTCTAGTGGTGTCAGGCCTAACAGCCAACCTCCTAGGCCAGGATATACTTGGGGAAGCTGAGGCTTATATTACTACTAATCATAGGGCTTTCTGTGAAGATAGACTTGACCAGAAAGAAAATAAACAGTTTAAGGAAGGAAGGACCTACCATCCTAACTATAGAGATGATCCTCATTTTGAAAAAATTAAACAAAAACATTCTCAGGTTCACCCCCAATCCTAAGGGCCACTGCTCACCCCCCAGTTCCTAAGATTCAATGGGTGCCTGGGGACCCGTATGGGTCGAGCAGTGGCCTATACCTACCCCTAAACTAAAACAACTTCATATACTCGTTAAACAACAATTGGCTTCAGGACATGTGCGACCTTCAACAAGTCCTTGGAACTCTCCGGTTTTTATTATAAAGAAGCCTAATGGCTCTTGGAGACTTTTACATGATTTGAGAAAAATAAATGAGAGAATGATAGCTTTTGGGACCCCCCAGAGAGGGCTCCCTTGGATTCCAGCCATTCCCAACACCCATTACTTAACCATTATCGATATTAAAGATTGTTTTTCTCTATTCCATTACATCCAGATGATATAGAAAAATTTGCATTCTCCATACCCTCAACAAACTTTCATGGACCAGACCTAAGGTTTGAATGGACCGTCTTACCTCAAGGCATGGCTAACAGCCCCCCCATTTGTCAATATTACATGTCTCATATCTTTTCTTCCTTGATTAATCATCCTAACATTTTATTCTACATTTATATGGATGATATTATTTTAGGTCATTCAACCCATCTGATCTCAAGACCTTACTGCTAAATGCCTTGCCATTTTACAGGCCAATGATTTTAAAGTGGCTCCAGAAAAGGTACAGACTGCCTCTCCCTTCAAGATTTTGGGCTCCAGGTTATCTCTTGATACTGTTTCTCCTGTCAAACCCCAGCTCCATATTCAAAAAATCCTATACTTTGCCTCAACTCCAAAAGGTGCTGGGAGAAATTAATTGGATGAGGCCCTGGATACCCATAACTACTGAGGAACTGTCCCCTTTATTTGACCTCTTAAAGGGTCTTACTCTCTCCTCTCAGATAACCTTGCCCCTCATCATGAACAAATTCTACATAAGGTACAACGGGCCATTGATGCTGCTGTCCTAAAGAGGTTTGATCCTAACACCTATCTCCCTCTGTATTTTCTCTGGGGAAACATTATGCACTGCGCTGTTGGCCCAGGAAGGAGAACCCATCAATGGATTCACCTCTCCCTTGGTGGAGTCCCAGAGTTTACTCTATAACTAACCAGATTGCAGACTGCATTATAAAGGGCAGGGACACCTCTGTCCGATTGTTTGGCATGGAGCCTCATGTCATTGTCACCCCCTTTAAGGTAACAGACTTCACTTGGCTTCAGAGAAATAACAACAGGGTTGCTATTGCCCTCGAGGGTTTCTGGGTATAATTGATTGTCACTATGGTCCTTATAAATGGATGAGCTCCTTCTCTAGGTTGGAATGGAGACCCCAGACTTTTTATCTAAACCCAACCCTGATTTCCTTACCGTATTCACTGATGGGGGCGCTTGGGAGCTTCCCTAGTTGTTTACCCTCCCTAAGGAGGGGAAAAAGTCTATACCCATAAAGTCTATCTCCCATGAGGTCACAGGATCAGCACAATTTAAAGAACTATTTGCTGTCGTTTTGGCTTTGGACACTATTCAGGAGCCATTTAACTTATTTTCTGACAGCCTTTATGTTGTTAACCTGTTACCCAACCTAATTGAGGCCCATATTAGACTGGACTCCAATATTATAACCCCATTAATGATTCAAGCCCGCTCCCTACTTAAACAAAGAATTAACCCCATTTTTCTTCAACATCTCAGAGGCCATCAAAATTTACCAGGATTCCTCTCTAAAGGAAACAATTTGGCTGACAAACTGGCCTCTCAGCCTCAATGTAATACAGTCTCAGAAGCTACACACTTCCACTTATTAACTCACATAAATTGGAGGGCCTTAAACATAAATATCCCCATGTGCCAGTCAAGGACCTTAAAAAATTGTCCAAACTTGCAAATCCTGTCAGCCTTTCTTCCAGGTACCTCCACTTCAAACTACAGGAGCCAATCCTCGAGGACTACGCCCTAATCACCTTTGGCAGATTGATGTTACTCACTATTCTCCATTTGGAAAACTTAAGTATATTTTTCTCTCAGTTGATACTTTCTCCCATGCTTGCTGGGCATCAGCACATGCTGGGAAAAAACTAAACATGCTATTAGCCATATGCTTCAATGCTTTGCCACCCTTGGATTGCCAGATCAAATCAAAACCGATAATGGTCCCTGCTTCGTAAGCAAAACTTTTATAGATTTCCTCCAAACCTGGAAAATCTCACTTTCCACAGGCATCCCATATAACCCGCAGGGCCAAGCCATCGTGGAAAGATATCATCAAACTCTCAAATCTCAATTACAAAAACAAAGGGGAATCTCTACCCCCACATGACCAACTAAAAAGGCATTATTAACCTAAATATTTTAAATTTTTCTAAAGAAGATAGACACTTGTCCCCTTTTCAAAAACATTGGACCTCAGCTGTCACCTACAGCTCCATCTGGGTCAAATGGAGGGACCCATTAACTGGGGCCTGGAGGACCAGACCCCCTCCTCACAGCAGGGAGAGGATTTGGATGTGTCTTTCCTCAAGAGGAAAAAAGACCTATTTGGGTACCGGCAAGAGACTTAAAATATTTACCCCAACAAGGGGATGATAATAATCAATCTTCCAGGGAGTGTCACACCCCTGAGAACTATGCCTCTATTTCTTCCCCAGGAACAACTGAAGGTATGGATGCTACTAGACCTGAATGAAGCCAGAAAAGCTCCAGAGAGATTTACAGAAGAGGAGTCGGGACTCCTAAGACAACCTGCTGTAGACGAGCTTACATGGCTTTTTATTCCACCTTCTCCCTCCCCCTTGGACCCCTCCTTCTTCTTGCTCTTTACCCTACCATCTCCCTCCCCCTGAACCCCTCCTTCTTCTTATCCTCACTCTCGGGCCCTGTGTAATTAATAAGATTACACAATTCATTCACCAACAGCTTGAGGCAATTAAACTTCATCAGGCCAAGGCACCACAGGTTTGCGACTCAAAGACAATGGCTTTTCCACTTACTGGCTATCCACCTAACATCCCTCCCCCGCCCTCCATCGAACCAACGACGGGTAAGCTCTCAGACAGGCTGAGGCAACCTAAGACAGGGCGTGGAGTGGTCAACAGGCTAGAGGCATAGTGCCCAGAGGCGGGTAAGGTTCCCAGAGGGAACAACCTAGGACAGGGACTATGCCATCCACCGTTCTTACAAAAACAAAGGGGAGATGTTGGGCTCTGCCCGTGTGAAGCCGTGGTTAGCCCAGCCAATCTTGGCCTATTCCCGGTAAGGCCTAGTCGAGCCTGAGTACCTGCCCTTGACTCAGCACCTAAGCTGAAACTGCCTCCACCCAGCTGCTGCTGACGTGATGAAATACTGTTGGCCCTTATACCTTTCTCTCATCCCCTCTTCCCCCCTTCCTCAAAACACATAAATATCTTCCCTGACAATAAGCAAATATACCTTTCTCTCATCCCCTCTTCCCACCCCCTTCCTCAATTTAAATATCTATACATTTATAAATCATAGTAAGAAGACAAATAATTATTCACTATTAACTTCTAACCACTGAGCATACCTGAGGGTTTCTTGAATATGTGTAAGTACTGAATCATGTGTTTCTTTATCCAAGTAGGTAATGTATAAGTGTCATTCTTCAATACAAGCAAACTACTCATACCCTGACTTATACTTTAGGGTTAAAAATCATTGGATTCATTCGGCTAAGAGAAAAAAACAAAATCTCACTTTTAAAAACATGGTTCAAGCTAAAATTGACATCTTGAATAATATTTCAGCCTGGATTTAGGGAGTTAGTTAATTGGTCTTTTACTAAAGTCTATTAGTACTGTTTTTTGAGGCAAAATGCTAGATTTGATGGAGTCTTTCTCTTTAACAAAAAGAAAAAAAAAAGAAATTTATATACTCAATTTAGAAACTTCAAAAGAGCTTGTAAAATCATATTGTTCAAAGATTCTTAGAGCTACTATGAATGTACTTATAATAGCATCAAAGATCTCCTTTGATGGTCCCTAATTTCTCCATCAGACTGCAACAGATGCTGCACTAAAGATATGCTGTACCAAATAAGATTCCCTTCCAATACCACCCAAACTTTAAAGGTGACTATGATTTTTCACCGCAAGGGTTTTTTATCCCTCATGATCTTCATTTACAATGTTGATGAAATTCTTGGGATTCATGGATGAAATTCAAGCAAACAACAATGAAAAAGCAGTCTGTGAGGCAGCATAAGTTGCCTGTAATTGATAGAGGATCATAAATATATGCTTATAAATTACCTCAAGATTCAAGATCTTGCTTTTTATAACTTCAGAATAAAATTAATAAAATGGAGCTTGGAGACCAGAAATTTAGAAGATAATCTAGCAAGTGTGTGGATTTCAAAATTATAAGACAGGAAAATTTCAAAGGCAGCATGCTTATGAGCAGTGACATTTCTTCCCTTTGGGTTTTAGTTGGTAACTTTTATTCAAGATATATGCTATCCATGGAGAGTGACTAAGTATCTGCTATGATTTAAATGAATTCTAAACCTTGGGGCATTCACAAAGTTATTTTTAAAACTCAAAGGGAAATGACTTTCAAAATTCCCATAGTGTATTGTGTTCCACTGCTTGATGTAAACTTGGTGCACTGAAAAACAGGAAATTCATCTTCACACTCTGGATTGTACTGTCTCCTGTATTTAACAGCTGTTGGTATATGCCTACAGTCCATCATGTGTACTAATAATAATGAATAGTCATGGATTTATTTTCTCACATTTTATGTTTCCTAACCATAAAATGCAGCAATTTCAAAAGCTACACCTATATTAATGCTACTCTATGTCTCCATGAATCCACAGTTTGGAATGATATTTTGTAGGAGCACAGAGTTTGAATGAAAATTTACTTTCCATTTTAAAATTGCTAGTCTATAAATTTTAGTTTGATACATTAGTTAATATACCTCACTTGATAAAGATTTCAGCTTAATGTTGAAAATATTTAAAAATATTTTACAATTAAGCCTAGAGAAACAATTCACTTTTTAATCTGAGGTTGCATGAAAGAAAAATGTCGATAAAGTTGATTTAAAATTTTAATAAAATACATAATAGAATAACACACTAAGATAAAATGAATAAGGTATACAAATAAGTTATAGCAAAAGCTTATAATAAAATAATACTTTCTTGTGATTTTTGTTTTACTGAAAAAATCTCCAAAGCAGTTTTCTAGTCTATAATATTTGGTAAATATTTCTTGTTAATAATAGTTTATGTCTCCTCACCAACATAAACACATTCTTTTTTTTTTTTTTTTACTTTTTTTTCTTGAGAGAGAGAAGGAGAAGAGAGAAATAGGCAGGTAGAGACAGAGAGAGAGAGAATGAGCATGCCAGGGCCTTCAGGAATTGCAAATGAGCTCCAGATGCATGTGCCACCTTGTGCATCTGGCTTACAAGGGTACTGGAGAATCCAAACTTGGTACTTTGGCTTTGCATGCAAGCACCTTAACTGCTAAGCCATTCCTACAGCCCATAAAAACATTCTTAAAATCTTCAAATATATGAAATTTTGGACCTACTCTTTAGATAAGATGAGGAAGAGAAACTCAGTTACTGGCTATACTAGTAGCTCATTTGTTGTACTACTGACTTACTATGAATTATGGATAGATGCAGAACCTTTGACGTAGTTCTTTCCATAGATATTTGTACTTGTAAATCACATAAATTGATATGATGATAGCCTTCCCCATGTTCATAATAACAAGTTATAGGTTCCATCTGTTTATTCCTCAGATCTTTGGCAAGTGCATTTTGATTACAAATTTTATTCCTTCTTATAAGGACAAATATAGGTCATAGTCATGGAAGGTCACAATTTCTTAAGCAATAAAGCGATTGTGATAGACACATATGTGTGTGTGTGCATTATGTGTGAGAGAGAGAGAGGAAGAGAAAGGGACTATCATCTATCTCACTGACCTGTCTTTCTAACCATGTACACACAACATCATTAGTACTTGTTGGAAAGAAAAGACAATGCAATTCACATTTTTTATTGGGAATGTATGTGTGATATGTTTAAATAATAGCAATTTTAGAACTTTAGAGATCTACTTGTAAGTATAGAAATTATAGTTGACAATAAGAATATATAACTTCAAATATATATATTCAAATATATACATATATATGACATTAATATTAACTGTCATTTCGCCAAATATAGGAGAGGTCTCAAAACATCCTTATTTAATTGAAACATAATGTTACATAGATTCAATAATTTATTTTATATAACAAAATATTATCCCACCATGTAACAAATAAAATGTTGAAATATTTTGCATTACATTTTTATTAAATATGTAATATCTATCACAGATCAGCACAATGAAGAATCAGTCCCACATATGAATGCTGGTTTTGTGTCACACTAGATAGCATAAGTTGTCAGTGGCATACATCAAGTAACACCTATGATCTTTATCCTGAATATGGACTTCTTCTTGCTAGACACCAGTTAGCAGGCAACTGTCACTCTTAAGTATCACAATGTCTATAGAAACAAATCCTATATGAGTGCAATTAAGGGGAAACTTTTTCAAAACAGAGGGGGTAATTAAGTAGAAAATGTGTGGTTAAATCCACACAAAAAAATGTTGGATGGAAAGATCCTTCTCCAAACAGAAGAACACCAAACTTGAAAGGAAAGGGGACGGGTGGAAACTCAGCATAGGCAAAAATTACCATATTTACTGAATAGAAGGCGAGTTTGGCTCTGGAGAACTTTTTCTTTTTTCCTCCAAAGAGAGAATGGCCACAAGCCAATAGATACAGGCCTAAAATAGAGCATATACCATGGTAACCATAGTAATGAGTAGATGGAACTGAAAAAGCTGATCTTGGGTGAGCAGATGTTCAGTCAAAGCAAGACTGAAAACATGAACTGCAATTCACAGCCTCCATTTTCTCTACATACAGTAAGACAGTGTTCTGTGAGCCTGTGGGAGAAGGAACCAGAGTATCAGGGATGCCTTGTCAACTTCACAGGCACACAACTTTAGGGTCCCATTCAGACAATGCTTTAGAGAAAAATGTCCCCAAAAAGGTACGTGAAAAGATAAGTATTTCCATTACATATTTGCACACCACTAACTTCCTTAAATGGTGCATCTCGTAGTCTTATAAAGTAGCTTGTGCATATTATTTTTAAAATGATGTACTGTATCAATTACCTTCAGGAATCCAAACATAAATATAGTTTTTTTTTAAGAATAGCAGAGCTGTTATCCATATTATGCAAACACCTCCCTTGGACTTCAGACTATATTTGCTACAATAGTGAACTGTTATAGTTATGAACGAGGGATGTAACATAGACTGAGTAGGTTTGAATATAGTTTCTAAGTGACTTTGGATGAGTAATTTCAACTTAAGACTCAGCTAGCTTACCTGAAAAATGAGATTCAATTGTATGAATTCCTAATAGTGATATGTTGATTAACATAAACTGGAATTGTCTGCTTCACAGTTACCACTAATATAGTTTTGGTATGTTTCCTGTTAGGCATATTCAATTAAAATATGTTGTAATATATGCTGATAAATTCCAAAATAACTCACAAAAATGCTATGTTTTATTATGCCTAGCACTTTATGAATATATGCATGGGCAATATATATACAAACACAAAGCAAAACAGACAGATAGATGTCTACATGTTTATCTGTATTTCATATTACTTAAGAAAGCATCTTCAGAAGAAATCAAAGAAGCCATATTCAAAGGTGAGAGGAATTTTTAATTGTGTCTTCAGAAATTCTGCTGGCCATGATCCATTGTGAACCATGCTCTGCTGAATTCCACTGGCAGAGTTTCAAAACATATCCCAAGTCCTCAAAAGTCATGTAACCATGGAACACTAAGTCATCATTAGCCCAAGATTAAAGTTCACTGAGGAAAAGTTTCAAATTCAATTTATCATGAAAAGGCTTTAGAGGAAGTGAAAGACTTCTTGTGCTGGGATCTCAGTGAAGCTGGCTTTCATTCTTGATCATTGGAAACTCCTTGGTAAAGAATCTCTCTGGGCAGTTTGGTCACGCCCAGTAAGCACTTCTCTTAATGTCCACACCCATATATTAATGCTACTCTCACTTTTGGTTACAGAAGCTTCTCTTTTCAGATGGTGGCAACCTTGGGATAACTCAGAAGGCATCATAGTGCTGAGAAGAAGCGACAGAGGGGTGCTCAGCACTGAAACATCTCAAAATTGCCTTCCAAGGCTCAGGGTCCATTGCAGAAGAGGGGACCAAAAGAATGTAAGAGCCAAAGGAGGAGTAGGACTCCTTACAATGTGCTCCTCCAGACTCAAAATTGCCTGGATATACATGACCTCACAGTGCCTGACACTACCTACACAAGACCATCATAATAGGAGGAAAAGATCATGATATCAAACTGAAAAGAGAGACTGATTGAGAGGGGGAGGGGATATGACAGAGAGTGAAGTTTCAAAGGGGAAAGTGGGGGAGGGAGGGAAATACCATGGGATATTGTCTACAATTAAAGAAGTTGTCAACAACAACAACAACAAAAAATTTTAAAAAAGAATCTCCCTGGATCTCTAGAGGCCTTTCACAGCTGGGGTTTGAGGTCATACTTTTTACTACATTTTGTATGGAAAACTGGATTGAACTACACATAGCCCTAAGTATTCACAAGAAACAGTGTGCATAATTCCTTAACAAGTAATGTTGACCAACAGTGAAATTCAGGAAGCAGGGATCCCACTGGAAAGAGATCAGTTGAAACAGAAGTTTACAGAACT
This sequence comes from Orientallactaga sibirica, assembly GCA_036365145.1. Taxonomy (NCBI): domain Eukaryota; kingdom Metazoa; phylum Chordata; class Mammalia; order Rodentia; family Dipodidae; genus Orientallactaga; species Orientallactaga sibirica. The sequence goes on along the minus strand of JAEOAD010000603.1, from coordinate 3,178,295 downwards.
TTAATGGTGAATGACCTTGGTTTGGGATAGTGAATCTTATCACAAACCTGACAAAATATAACAAAGAAATTCATCACAATGTTTTGTGTTCATGACCACACACATAATTTTTATATATACATACATCATACATATATTACATACACACACACACACACACACACACACACACACACACACACATATATATGGAAATGTTCTACAAGTCCAAATGGTAAGCAAGTAGAAAGGATATAAATGAAAATTATGTACTTATATAATACAAAAGAGAAAAATATATTTATTGATGTTGTATCATAACACAAATATGTATATTCTCTTATTTATTGAAATATAAGACATAGGGAGGAAGTTAGACAATTAAATTATTTATTTTTTAATTTGACTCTAATTTTCAAAATACCTCTCTTGCATATCAATAAGCAATAAGCATTTTGATTCTAAAGTAAAACTGATGATGACTAAGATCTTGAAAGCACTTTGCTGTCACCTGACATTCAGCTGCTCTGCTATATCACTTGTTTCTAGCTGCGAGACTAAAGATGAATATCTGAAGAAATGAGATGTGGGTGCATAGCCTGGGCATAATTGAATCTAATACATGCTCCTAACAGGTGGAGTCATGGATTCAGGGAACTCATCTCCATGACAACAACAACAATTTTTTTTTAAATGCCAGTTCAATCTTCACAGGGTCCTATCCAGTGATGTCCATTCAACTGTAAAAAGTTGGAAGCTCAAAGAACAGAGGAGAAATTTGCAGATGTCCAACTTCCTAACATTCTTAAAAAGAAAGGGAAAAAGTTTTAAAGTATTAACTGAACTTCTTTTGATCTTTGATGGGAATAAGAGCAGTGCATGATAAAATATAGTTTATTGTTTTTTGTTTTTAATTGGAAGAAAAATGTGTTTTAGGTTATTGGCATCAGATGTGGGATTTCCTTAAATTTATTCTTTCTTTTTACATATCAGATCTCTCATTTCTTTCATGGTTCCACTCTCCAAACTTATATACACACACACATGCACACACACAAACATACATACTTACATACAATACTGGGTTCGGAGTAATAATTGATGCCAAGAATTACTTTAGACTTTTCAGGAATTAACTGTTAAAATGGTGCTGTTTTGGAAAATTACCAGTTGAAACTGGGCACTCACTGAGTCAATGTAATTGCTTCTATTTGTTATGGGTTTGTGTGTTGAAAGAGTATGTAATATTAACAAAAGTAGATAATTTGGAGACTAATGGAGGCACAATAGGAGATGAGACACTTGTAAGGTCAATTAAAGACTGGTAGTAAGATTTCCCTCCTGCCAAGTGGCATTAATAGAACCACACATCCTTATATTGCTCTAAAGTTATTGAACATATGTAATCTGTGTATTTGCTTTTGTGGTTCCTTTCAATAGTTCTTCTCAAGGCAGCTGCACTTGAAGCTTAAGGGTTTGCAGCTGTTGGAAGCTATATCAGGAACGTGAGGGTTTGGCTCTCATTTTCATAGTTCCTACTGTGTAGAAGTTTGGCAAGAACTGTGGAAACGAAATGGTGACTTAAATGATGCTTGTAAAACTGTTCTCCATAGCTGTGGTTCTGCACATGAGCCATGGAGTTGCAGAATAGAAGGGTGGTTATTTTCATTTGGGGATGTGGGGTCCATTCATGCAATTACCATGTGGATAAAATATTCTGAGACTTCTTTTATATTTTATTTTTCTTTGATAAATGGAATGAGGAACAGGATTTTAAGAAATAAATTTAGAGTTGTTCTACAGTCTCAGTTTCAACAGCAATTTTCAACATATAAGACAAGCATTTATACTTAAAGTAACTTTAATCTAAATAATAATGCAGCATGATTGAAAACTGTAAAATTGATAGAATCCTTATGAATATATTATATTTTGAAATCTACTTTTCAAGTAAATAAGATATGTAAAGCCAATGGAAATAAATTATAGTTTATTAAAAAAATCATGTAAGGGCTGGAGGGATGGCTTAGCAATTAAGGCATTTGCCTGCAAAGCCAAAGGACCCAGGTTCAGTTCCCCAAGACCCATGTTAGCCAGATGCACAAGGGGGTGCATGCATCTGAAGTTCCTTTGCAGTGGCTAGAGGCCCTGCTGTGTCCATTCTCACTCTATCGCTCTCTCTCTCTCTCTCTCTTTCTCTGTCAAATAAATAAATAAAAATATAATATTTTTTAAAATCATGTGAAAAATATTTCTAGAATTTTACCATTGCCCTGAAACCCATTTCAAAAACTTATGTGATGTATTTTAATAGTTGTGGTCTGATAATTTAATCCTTTTAAATGAAATAAAAACATATTTAGTTGACGTTTTTAATAATTCTTGAACAGCACGAGAGCATTAAAAGGAATTATTTAGGTGACTATTCTATTTCTTATACATAAATGTACTTATAAATATGAATTTTCAGTGTTCTTAAGATGAAATTTTAGAAAGTGGCATTTACTCTATGGATGTTTAAAAAAGTAAGAGATGCATTATCTGATGGGCTCTCTATTTCTTAATTGAGAAAAACATCTGCAAAGATTTTTTTCAACTCTAACAAATTGAATTCCTCCACAAGGTATTCAGTTTGAAAGCCATAGGATTATACTAAGTGCTAGAAAGATTTATCTGTATGGACTTATAAAGATGTAAATAGATTGGGGATATTTGGGCTGAGTATAATATTAATATGTTTATAATTGCCTCAGACATTCTAGAAAAGGTTAGTAAACTTAATCATACATATTTGCAGAGAAAGTATTTAAATTTTATATTGACAACTGGATGATGAATAAAAACAACATATATATTTACACTTGGATTCTGGTAGTCAAGGAGACTAGGCAGAATTTTTATGTTAATATATCAATGTGCCAAACAAAGAAGAATAGCCTAATGAAAGAATTGTTTGAAAACTTAATCCTTTGCAGAATATTATTACAATAACTTGATGGTCAAGTTTATACTTCACTTCATGTAGACATGAGTATTACAGCATCTCTGGTATGAAAATCACATACTCTGACTTCTGGCATGAATGACATTCTCAGGGTCTGACTCTGTCCTATCTATCAATCTAGCACCCACTGCTAACCATTAAGGACTTAAGTGCTATTTTCAAACATGGTCTCTATGCTGTTTTATCAGTTTTCAAAGGATGCAAGATTTAGTTGTCTTAAAGAATACTAAATTGAAAGTCATTAATGATCATTTCTTCTAAATTCAAAGATGCAACTCATGGTGCAAATGCTGACATTGTAGTAATTTTTTTTGTTTTTGTTTTTTTGTTTTTCAAGGTAGGGTCTCACTCTGTCCCACGCTGACCTGGAACTAAATATGCATTTGTGGCCTCGAACTCATGATGATCTTCCTACCTCTGCCTCCCGAGTGCTGGGATTAAAGGCATATGCCACTGTGCCCAGCTCTAATAATTTTTTAACAGTTCAATAATCTAATCAGTTCAACAACCTGAGACTTACAAATCATTCTTTCTTTTTGCAAACATTTCTCACCCCTCCTTCATTCCATCAGCAGGTCTTACAGATATCACCTTCTGTATAGTTTTCTATTCTAGTTTACTCATGCCCAGGAGCATTATCTAAGCATGACTCTAATATCTTAAGCTGGGATGCTTGAAGGAGCCTCTTTATTGCTCTAGAGTATGGTCTCTATACTTCTTATTGCTAAAGTGCTTTGGAAAACTGTAAATCTGGTCATACTAAATACACACCCATGTTATTTTGTGTTTAAAAATTTGAAAGTCTGTACCATTCTCCAGGATACCTTTGAATTTAAAGCTTTTACAGCTGCTATCAGGGGTTTATGCTTTATGACACCCTAGAACAACTCTTCAAGTGCATTCCCTGCTGTTGCTCTCACAAACAGGTTAATTTCTACTCATTCTTCACAAATGACCTTATAATTATAGTAAGGAAGCATTTCCAATTTTCTGAAATAGTATTAGTTTATTCTTTACAACTATAGATACATTAACTACTCTAAGAGTTTGCAACCTCATTTTTGTGAATCATTCTTTAATACCTATACCAGGAAGTCCACAAACCAAATATTGCCTGTTTGAAAAAATACAATTAAACTTAAAGAATTTAGAAATAGTATAAGCTTTCAGATTCTACTTTTAGCTAGATATAGTAATAAAGAAACACTTGTATATGCATGGTATTTGTGAATAGATTCATTTAAACTGTACAGTTTGCATATAATCTCATTAAATAGAAAGGGTAACAGTTATGCATATAAAGATGCATTTAATAATTCAGTTCTAAAAGGTGAAAAATCAACTTTGAAGTATAGGGATGCAAAGAAATAAAACAATAATCCTATCTATGACCAGTGAGTGAGGAATTATAGAGATGATGATTTGAGACTCAGGCTTTAAATGGTAGTAAGAATTTTGGCATGAACAAGAGCAGCCAAGAACATTTTGGACATTGGGAATTATGAGCATAATATCACTGTCTTCGAATTGTTCTTAGTATGTTTATGAAAGATAGCTAGTCATGAAAATGCAAGTAACAAGTACTTAATGAGAACTTTCCAAATGGTATATTGAGTACATAGGCAGTGAGGGAGAAAGAGAAGGGATATCTGAATATGCCCACATCATTAGCTGAGTACTTATCTACCTTTGTGAGGAGACAGTGCCCTAGCAAGGTACAGGAACTATAATCCAAAAGAAAATTCTGAAAAAATTATGGATCCATAGAACATAGTTCTTGTGTACTGTTCTCAAGGGTGAGTAATTTTAGGACTTCAGACAATAGCCAGAAGTTTTAGACTTGTTCAAAATTTAAAACATCTATACTTTGAATGATACTGTTAGGAAACAAAAAAGGCAAAGTACACACCAGAAGAAACCATTTTCAGGACACATATCTGAGTAACTTGCATCCAGAATACGAGAACGCCCTCATACAACTCAGTAGTATAAAGACAAGCAGCAATATTGACAAATGTGGGAAAAATAAACAAACAACAAAACATGTACAGAGACAATTGCCAAATGCACAATTGTCAAGTCAGTAGATAAAAAGAAGTTCACTATGCTCAGACATTAAGGAAATGGAAACTATCAACACAATGCACTACCAATACACACTTTGTATATGGTGCCAATGAGATTGTGCAATTCACACTCATTATGTGTATGAGTTAAAATTTTATTAAAAACTGGGGAAAAGCCGGGTGTGGTGGCACACGCCTTTGATCCCAGCACTTGGGAGGCAGAGGAAGGAGGATTTCCGTGAGTTCGAGGCCACCCTGAGACTACATAGTGAATTCCAGGGCAGCCTGGGCCAGAGTGAGACCCTACCTCGAAACAAACAAACAAACAAACAAACAACAACAACAAAACAAGGGAAAATGGTTAGTAGGTTTTTTTCCAAATGTTAACCCCAAATTTATCCACACCACTGAGTCATCTAGATACCATTTACTGACAAGAAGACAAACTTTTACAACAACACATATTCAAATCTTAGAAGCTTATTTTAATAAATAAATCAAAATAGAATGAAACATAGTTTGGTAACTAGCTGAATGAATCATCATTTATCCACCTGTATGAGTTAGGGTTCTCTAGACAAACAGAATGAATGATTATAAAGAAGATTTATTGAAATAGTTTATAGCAAACCAATAATAGCTGTCTGTAGTTTTGAGAGTCAAAGAAGCTGGAAGTGCTTGGTTCCCTTGGATGGATTTCTCAGGAGTTCCAATCCATCACTGAAGGCTGGGATGATTCATGGAAAGCTGCTGCTCTTCCATTCATGTTGTAAGTCTGATGAAACTTGGTTCCAGTGCCAAAAAAAGATAGATGAACAGTGTAGATACACATATGAGTGAATAGTGGGGAGGAGCCAGGCAAGCAAAAGACACTTACCAGCAAGTTAGCTCATGTAGCAAGCTAGGAAAAGGGGCTTATTCTCAAAGCTTCCTCATAGACAGTCCATCACCTGGAGGGCTGTCATCCTTCCTGGAAGCAGCCTCATAGAAGAATGAATAACTGTGTTTTCCTAATCCAATCAAGTTGACAAGAGAACTTTGTCACACCACATATCTGTAAAATTGAAGTCTATTTAGCTAAGATAAATAAGTAGATAAATTATTAAATAAATAAATAAGGAAGGGAATAGCTCACATGCAGCAAGAATAAAATCATTAAAGCATTATCTCATTAGAAAAAAGCCAAATAAGAATATATTCTTTGTGACTTTATTGGAGATGTTCTAGAAAATATAAATCTTTACATACAGAATGTAGATACATAGTTGCCAGCAAATAAGTGAGGGAGGTGACTAGAATGGGTCCTAAGGGAACTCTGAGACTATTCCAGGTCATAACTTTTACAGGACTTGATGATCTGATAAACCTTTAAAATTCATCAAATTATACACATAACATTATAAATGTGCTTATATGTGCATTGTGCCTGAAAAGAAATGATTAGACTGTTCATATGGAATTGGATAAGAATGAAGACTGGGATTGTGTAAGACATCCAGGATTACTTTGTAGTCAAGTTTGATATGAATCTGAAAGGCCTCTCTACAACCAACGTTTATTTAATAATAAAATATATTTCTGAAAGATAAACTTCCCTCTCAATAACTTCATGTTTACTTAAAATATTAATTTAAAAATTGCTCCATAATTAGATGAACATGATTTGGCTAAGGTCTTTGTAAGTGATTATCATAGAATAACTAAAGAAATAAATAAAAATTTACAAAAAATAATTAAGGGAATTGTTTTTGGAGAATATTATGAAGAAATAATAAAAACTGTTAAGCAAACATAAGACCAATTTTCCTTTGTAGATTACAAAATATAAATTTGGACAGAATTATATATAATTTCTGTTTTCATTTTTGGATAACTTATTGAAAAGTGATTAGTTGGAATTTCATAAGGCATGTTTTGAGATTTATAGTTTACCGCTTCCGGGAGAAGAGAAATAATCAACAAAACACTAGAAAGAATTTCACAGATTCAGTGTTAAATAAAAGCCACAATACAGAAATACATACTTTATGTGTTAATTTTTAATTTTAGGATAATAAAAAAGATAAATCTATAATGACAGAAGTCAGAATGTGTGTTTTATTTGGGGGTTATTATCTAGGGACTATCTAAAAGGCATCACTGAGGTTTCTGTAAATGTTGGCAGGACTTATATTAAAGTGTGTGTGTGTGTGTGTGTGTGTGTGTGTGTGTGTGTGTAGAAGAATAATTCATCATTAGATCTGTTCACTTACTCCAGAGATTTTACATATAATTTTATAATTTTGAAGAGATCTGGAAGGGAAACAGATATATAAATTATGGGGAAATGTCAGAGTCAATTTTTACACTAGAAAAACATCCCTTTATTAGATACATAGGAAATGCCTAGAGTATGTGATGAAAAAAAAAAAGAGAGAGAGAGAAAGATGTAGAATGCTTTATAGGAAAACGTCTCCTTAGGGTCTAATGCTATTATCAGGCCAACAGCAAATCTGTAAAATAGAATTGGAATGACTAATAAGTAGGTAGTAGGGAAAAATGGAAAATACAATAGTGGTAAAGTAGGCAGAGAGAACAGAAGGCAACACATGATCTATTTCACATTTATCAGAAAAGATTATGTTTACACATGGCTTCTTGTTCCTTTCAAGCTGTCATACACTTTGTATCTTCAACTGTGACTTCTTTATCTTTGTGCTCCATCATTTTAAAATTACTTTCCATTTCCCTTCTGCCAATGAACAGATATTTTTTATATGTTTATATGTCTCAAAGTATGCTAGGTGCAAGGATGACATATGAGTTATCAGAACAGAATTCCAGCTCTTAAAGAGAGTATATCCTAGAAAGAGAGATGTACACACAAGTACAATGGTGGCATACAACCTTGGTGGGTAACCAATGGCTTTTTGATTGGCTAAGAGATTTGCTCAGTGGAAAGAAACCCAAAGCTGGAACTTGGGGTCAGAATTCCATGGAAACCAAGATTATGGACTCCAATGAGAACCTCCCACTTGTCTTTGGCCAAAAGAGGGGCTACATCCATCAAAATCTCCCTAAATTAATAATGCCTATCCAATTACACCTATGTGGATTTCATTCTCTGTTGGAGAATCTGTTTTTCTTTTTCAGAAAGTAGCAAGACCCAAGGAGTTGAACCATCCCTCACACTTCAGCCAAGGCAGAGATGAGCAAGAGTTCTGCTTCAATGGTGAGTCTGATAATCAGCACTAGGGTAAAGGAGACAGATATTGAGAATGCTGAACACCTACCAAAGCAGAAATCCAGAAGCTACTGAGAGCTCATCACCACTGCAGTAGACTTAAAACACACCTACCACAGCTCAGGGAATTTTGTGGAAGAGGGGGCAGAAAGATTGTAAGAGCCATAGGTCAGCAGGGCATACCCAGAGGTATCCACCCCAATTACTGACTGCATTATTACAACTCAACCCACAACCCCAGTGGGGAATACCAGCCCAGCAACACCACTGAGTAGGGCCCTCAGCAGAATGGGGAAAGGGAGGAGGGAAATGATGGTACCAATACATGATGTATCCATACAAAGTATATTCTTAAAAATAAATAAATAAATAATGGTAAGTCACTATAAAGTCTGATAGGCAGACAGAATTTTACTGAGTATGAGAGCTTAGATAACTGAAATGGGAGGAGAATATTGCCTGCACACACTCTCCAAAGAGAAATACCAATGTGAAGGGACAATGCTGACTCCCCTTCACTCTGCCTACCACTAAAACTGGCTACATAGTAATAATTCCAACTCTATTTTGCAAACCTGTTCTTGGCCTTATTTATTAACAGCTTCAGACCTTACTGATAATTTGCCCCACAATTCACTCTGTGTTCTCTTCCATTTCCAATTGCAACTCTGGACAGTTTCATATGTACCTATGACCTAGGACTAGTCAAATTTTCCCATAATGCTGTCTATATCACTGACATTTCCTCTGAGGTATAGATTTATACATGTGTCTGCCTTCTTGATCTCTGCAGATATACCTATATATCTAAGCTGGAAATGATATTTCCTCTGCCCGGAATCCTTCCAAGCTGGCCTAGCTAATAGTATTTCAGCATTGCATCTGCACTTTCAGACAAGCCAGAAACTTTGAATTTAGCTCTGACATCACTTTCTTATTTATGTTCCATATTAATATATGTCCTTGACCTTCTAGTTGATATATATGACTCTATATTGTTTAGTTCACTATAATGTTTTCATTCTAAGGTGTACTTTCATTTTTATTTTCATGATCTTCCTGTTTGTGCCCAAATATATGTCCCAATATTTGTCACAATGCTTTATGTTTACAGTGTTTTGTGTAAGATAGGAGAGTAGGCAAGGGTTTCTTTTTAATCATATATAAAGTAGTAGATTTTTCACTACCAAAGCAATTCATTAATACATTTTAGTCCATGTTTAAACTCAATGTTTAATTACATATTTAGTAAACCCACTTGTATGGAAATTTGGAGATATGTTTTCTTTGCCATTGGTTGTGCACCTTGTGAAATCACAGGCCTATGATAGAAATTATGATAGACATTACTTTTGATGTCATTGCATTCAGCATTCCACCACATTTGGAGATGTGTTTACCATATTAATTTTTTAATTTACCTGTTTAAATATATAATGCATGCCTTATTATATCCTGAATTTGAATTTTTAGAAGGAACCATCATTAATTCAACTTGGTAACAAAGAATGATCAGAGACACCTAAACCCTTGACTCAATAAGGCTGTTATTTTCAAACATTTTACTTCCCATTGTTTTGCATTTCTCATTGATTGTCTTTTTAAAAATGTTTGCTACTTTTGAAATATAAATAACTTAATCTTTCTTCACACATTATTCTTAAAGACTTACTAATGACTGAAAGTAAGGTAGAGTGTGTATAGTTTGTGGAGTTATTTGGAAGCATAGTAAAGAAAGAAACTACCCAAAATTATCAGAAAATAAGTATGTTTGAATTAAACTACTTTATCAATAATTTATTTTCATCATTTCCAAAAATGATTATCAAAATCAAATAAAAGAAGACAGATATGCTGTGTATGAAAAGCTATTGAGAAGAATATTTGAATTGGTAAGAACAAATATCAAATTAACTTATGGTGATTATTTGATATACATTTGTAATGTATTTGTTCATAAATAGACATATCCACACTCTGATTTTGCTCTATGTGTCATCAGATACAACAGACCTCAAAATATCTGAAATAAAATAAATGTAATCCTGATATAAAAAGATTAAACATAACTCCTGCTCTGGGAGATAAATTATTTCTTTGTATATTTTCCAGATGCACAGTGTATTTCTGAAATCCTACATGCCATATATTATAAAGAGGATATAAAGATTCAGATGGCTACAGCATAGTTCAACATAGATGAGTAAATTAATATGGAATATGGAGAAAAAAGTGTTTCATTTTCCATGCTTTATTAGAATACAAACTGACATGTCATGGTATTTACAGTCACTGAAATCAATTTCTGAAATATTCTTTTTTCCATAGCCAAATTTTGGGATAGTGTAAGAAATCCTTCATAATCACCACATTAAAATGTCATAAAACATGGGGTCTAACAGAGCAGTAGTTTTGTCCATGAGCTCTTATGTCCACATGGACTGCTGATTTTATCTTATTGTCAAACCATATGTTAAATTACAGGTACTAAAATTACATCATTAAATCACATTTTTTCTTCTTTTATATGTCAGTTGCCTATTGAGAACATATGTTATCTCTACATACTAATGTTTACTCTAGAATTCATATACAGAGACAGTGCACTGGAAAAAATAGAGAAATTAAAATGTCACCAGGTTCTAGATATAAATATGAGTTTATCAATAGTATATCATGAACATTTAAAAATTAAATCAACATTTATAATGATATTACTAATCCACAGATTTCCTGGAAATATAGAATGAACTGAAGAGCACTGGTCATATTTTTCTCTGAGTTTGATGTTTGCCCTGTACAGCTAAGACAACTTATAACAATGTTTGTGTCCAGCTGAACTGACACTAATTCCTGAAGTGTACCAAGAGAAATCAGCAACCTAAAACAGAATTTATCATTTATTGGAACCATTCTGTTATCCATCCAGTGTTCATCCCCCTTCCACTTGTTTTCTGAAATCCTTCCTTCAAGATACAAGCATTTTGATAATAGTTTCTTTTTAGAAAGGGAATTACATAGCTGAAGATAGTAAATTATTGTCCTACTTCATGTTAAATTATATGTACAATTGGTTTTGCCTTGACATTTGTTACTAGAGACAATAATACACCTAGCACTCTTTGCTTTGGGGGCGTGGAAAATTTCTTCAAATGATATAACTTTGGGAGATTTAGTGTTCTAAGGAAGAAGAATTTGATACTTGTCTTTTTACATGTGATCCTCTGCTAGTGACACATATTCTGAGTTTGTGTGTACTCAAGTACAAGGGACTAACTGATATATAACTGGTAATTAGTAAGGAAATGGAGAGATACACATATCCCATAATCAACAAATGTAGATCATGCTTCCAAAACTGCCATGAGAATATGCTCTTATTATTCTTATCATGGAAATTTTACTCTCTCAACAAAGTCACAAAGTGATTTTTCTTCTGTTATAAGTTCATTAGAATGAGATACGCACAACATCTGCATACCAGACTTTCATGACTAGACTAGATCATTTCCAGTTAAGATTCTCAGGGAAGCTGGATGTGGTGGTGCACACCTTTAATCACAGCACTTGGGAGGCAGAGGTAGGAGGATCGTCATGAGTTCAAGGCCACCCTGAGACTACATAGTGAGTGAGTTCCAGGTCAGCCTGGGCTACAGTGAGACTCTACCTCCAAAAAAATAAAGAAAAAGATTCTCAGGGAAATTAAGTATATAGAATGTAATTCTTGAAGTCAGAAAGCCCACAATAAAAGAAGAGGGACTGTTTAACCAGAAATCAAATCTTCAGTATTTTAGAAATTTCTTATAACATTGTAGGCCACCCACAGACTACATAGTCACAGTGAATCAGTGAATTCTAGGTCAGCCAGGGATAGAGTGAGAGAACCTATCTCAGAAAAAAAAAAAAAAAAAAAAAAAAAAAAAAAAATCAAAACACAAAGAATCAATGTGTTATTTAGGCTTGAAATCAGATAGTTAATACTGACTAAAGAAACTAAAAGTTGATTTTATGACATTTGTATAATAAGAACTACATAAATGTTTTATTAAAAGCCTTCATGCCTTCATTCATCAAGTCAATGATTAACTTTTACAATTATCTTATCTTTAATTTCACAGCATTATCTATTTCTTAATTTACTCAAGGTCGCATTTCCTATTATGTCTACTTGGAAGATGTCTGTGTGATGCATATAAATCATCTAACTAGGTGGTAATTGAAGAAAGCCAAAGAATTTTTCAGTCCCAGTTAAAAAGCTTTAAACACAAGATTAAAAAGAAACCTATGTGTAAGTATGTGAGAATATGATTTTTCAAAGCATATTCCTCGCCAATAAAATGTAATCAAAAAGCTTCTTTGATATCAGGTGCACCTGACCATCCTTCAGAATATTAAAGAAAACATGCTACTGGAAATATTCTAGACTAAAATAAAATAGCTTATCTCCAGAAGCTGTTTGAGCATTGTCATTTCACTAATCTGTGCTACACATCCAATTCCTGCATTGGGTTTTACATAACCCATCTACCATTTGTACAAAATAAATGCTGTAGATATTTGAATTCTATACATAGTGTTTGAAAATTATATTAGATTTTAATTTTGAAAATTCTGTTAGTAGATAGTGACACATATCATATAGATATATAGATATGACACATATATCTATATCTATCTATATCCACACACTTATATACTTACATTTTTGTTAAAATATGTATGTATTTATTTATTTGAGGCAGTGGCTTGCTGCATAGCTCGGGCAGGCTTAGGACTCACTGTATAAAATGAGGTTGGCCTCTAACTTGTGCATCAGAGAGTCTAGTCTCCGTCTCTTGAGTACTGTGACTCACAGGCATGGGCTACCATTCCTGGCTCACTTTCCCCATTTAAAAGAAATTTTACAAATGAAATAATCTTTTATTTACTATATTTATATATATATTATTTTATTTACTATATTTACTATATTTAATTTTACTTCTAAACCATATCTAATAATCAAATCCAAAAGCAGGCCTTGCTCATTTATTCTATGTCCCAGAACACAAATAGCACTCCAATTTTTAACTTATACTATGTTTTAAGAAAATGGCCTGAGTAGTATAAGTTAAACATAGATATATCTTTAAGTATAAAGTTTCAGAAGTGTGTTTTTTACATTATAACCACTGATTCAGAAGAAGCTTATTAAATGAAGGCAAATTGAATTCCATAAGTAAACCCCAATCATTATGAAATCAAGATTTTACTGCATACCTTTTAATGAGAAAAGTATGTAGTTTGGATAGTGTTTTTATATATAAAATAAGTTTTGTCTCTACCAGAAATGATAATAATAAATGATATCAGGGCTGGAGAGTTGGCTTAGCAGTTATGGTGCTTGTCTTTGAAGCCAAAGGACCCAGGTTCAATTGCCCAGGACCCACATAAAGCCAGATGTAGAAGGTGGTGCATGTGTCTGGAATTTGTTTGCAGTGGCTGGAGGCCTTGTCATACCCATTCTCTCTCCCTCTTTCTATCTGCCTCTTGCTCCATCTCTCTCTCTCTCTCTCTCTCTTTCTTTCTCAAATAAATAAAAAAATGATTTCAATTAAGTCATTCAATTTTAATTACTTTAGTTGAGTTTTCAATTATATTGTCCTTAAATAAATACAAACAATAGAAAGATATTCCTAATAATCCAAGTTTAAATGATCGATACTCAGTCCTGATAGACATTCACAATAACACTTAGGTTTTTATTTCTTTACTATTAACAGCTTGTAAGCATAATAAATTCTGCAATCCTTGTTGTGAATGAAACTATATCAATTAGAAAACAAGTAGGAGAACAAAGACAAGCACTGGTCTATGCTAGTAGTGTCCACACAAAGCTGTTATATACAAACTGTGATAAGGACTGAGGTCCACACATGGCAAGTAATATGTCATTTTTCTTGGATTTCAGGCTTTCAAATGAATTTCTAAATGGACTGAAATATTCAGAATCCTTACTTTGCTATATTTGCAAGGTCTTACACTTAAAGAGATCATAATTACAAGTATATTAATATATTTCACACTTTTTTAAATTAACTTCTGATATGTCAGAATTATTCTACAATATACAATTAATTATGCAGCTTGCTACTAATGTGCTCATGTTCCATGGAGAATCTGATAAACTAAATATGGGACAGCTAGTTGATCGATAGCAATTTTAATAAATTACACATTTAAAAATTCTCTGGCAAATGATTAAATCTTAACTCAATTTTAAGAAATCACATCTTAAAAATGTTAGCAGTTAAAATTAAATGACTTTATTTTCTTTACTCTTTTCACTTGAATACTGGGAAATATTTTTTAAATTTAATAGCTCTATTTATATATATATATATATATATATATATATATATATATAAATAGAGCTATTAAATATATTATATATATATTTTTTTTTTTTTTTGGTTTTTCAAAGTAGGGTCTCACTCTGGCCCAGGCTGACCTGGAATTCACTCTGTAGTCCCAGGGTGGCCTTGAACTCATGGTGATCCTCCTACCTCTGCCTCCCGAGTGCTGGGATTAAAGGCGTGCGCCACCACACCCGGCTTTATTTATATATTTTTGTAAGAAATCTTCTTAACAGACTTCACTAACTCATGCATACAAAGTTAAATTTTATTATAAAACTCTGATGAGTCAGAAGGAAAACAAATATGAATATGGTAAAATGTAGCTGTCTATTCAACAGAAGTAAAATTAAATGAAACTGTTCCAAACAAAGGTTGAACCTGGTTGCCTTCATTCTTTCTCACGTCACATGGACCTCACAGTCAATCTTAGAGACATGAAATAAACGAATATTAGATCAACTTTAAAAATAAGCAATTACAGATAGACAAGAGGAGAAACAAATCAATAGAAGTACCACTCGGAATCTATCAGGAAAGGTAAAACAGGTCATTTGTGATAACACTTAGTCAGTTAATACTGCATTAGCCATATGTAAACATAGTAGAAAGAGAAAGACAATAAAGCAGACATTTTTTCTTCAACAAATATAAGGAATAAATCATGAAGATACTATGTTTCCTCAGTCCTGTTTGTAGTGGCTAAATGCCCTGGAGTACTCATACTCTCTATCTGCCTTTCTCTCACAAATTAATAAATATATAAAATATTTAGAAAGTAATAAAAATATAAAATGGAAAGCTATAATGAAATTATACTATGATAACAATGGAACTATGCAGATGTATAAGTTAGTACTTGTATTTTTATTGAAGAAGGGAGTTATATTTTTCTAATAAGAAGTTAAATCATATTAGAAAAGTAAAATATAGACATAATGGAGTCGGAGCATCATCAAGTGTAGGCCTGCAGAGTTACCAGAAGAGCTTGGAAGACAAAGAACTGTGCTATCCATCAATATTGCTTTCTGAAAACATTGTAGACTTCGCAGTTGACTGTGTCTTCTCTAATTTCTGTGATATTCTTATGATAGCTTGAAAGTAGTTTTACTTTTGCAAGTGTCTGTGTGTGTATGTTTAGGTACAGTAAGTATGGTTTGAATGTTTCTCATGTAATTTTATATAGTACATTTATTGGTAAAGAATTAAAAGTACTATGACATTCTCTCTGAGATAAAATATATTTTATTAAAACTAAATAATTATATGACTCTAAGTTAGTTCATATCTTTAAGAGTGAGTTACCAGTAAAGACAACAGCACTTTCTTCATAGCAATATTGAAAAAAAATTTGAAATATGATCTTCTCAATTCGAAACAGCTAACAATGCTAAATTAGTACCATTATACAAAATTTTGATAATTTTAACAATATTGGAAAGCATTTTTGAGAACTTCAAAAAGTAATAGTGACACCTAATATTCTATTTGTCAATGTTGAATAACATTTTTTGATGGTGACCAAAGGCAGGCATGATTTGCCCAGGTCATCCTCATTGGAATCCTCATGTTCTCTTTCAGTAATACATTCTTATAAAATGTAACATCTATGATGTTTCTCAGGGCCTGACACATGGAATCCTTCCTGATATTTATGGCATACTTATGATAACCATTGGTATTTTCATAATTATATAAAGATATAGCATTTTCACTATAGTTTTTTTTTTTTTAATTTGAGAGAGACAGAGAGAGAGAGAGCTAGAGAGGTAGAGATAGAGAGAGAGAATGGGAACGCCAGCAGACTTTCAGCCGCTGTGAATGAATTCCAGATGCAAGTGCCCCCTTGTGAGCCAGTGCAGCATTGCGCCCTTGCGTCACTTTTTACGTCTGGCTAAATGTGGGACCTAGAGATTGGAACTCATGTTCTTTGGCTTGGCAGGCAAGCACCTTAACCACCAAGCCATCTGTCCAGCCCTTCACTACAGTTTTTAATCAACATATGTCAATATATTTGTCCATTGTTTGATTTAAGAATGCTTATAACATGGAAGGATAAAATTGCAAAATGGCAAAGTTTTCACTGTGTGTGTGAACTGGACTTGGGGCTACTTGAAAGTAGGACTGTGTCAGGTTTGTCTACACCTGTGTACTATCTTTATATCAGAGATGTGCTGACTAATTAATGAGAAAACCTGCTACAGAAAAAATATGGATAGGGGAAATGAGAATGGTAACTGGTAAACAGAAGTGTTGGGTGGACCAGTGAGCAACTGGATGGAAGAAGGAAATAGATGATGTGTTCTGACAGAGATCACCCAACTGCCTCAGAAGCCAAAGTAGGAAGAGATGGTTAGTTTATGAACATCTGCTGAAATTCCCCTTCAACAGTCATATCATCTGACAGGTTCCCAACACACGTTATTGAAAATTCCATTCATCAAAGATAAAGGGAATGAATTATATGGAAACAGTTATTCTTGACCTAATTTTAGCCTACATAGAATTGATTCATTAAGTGAGAAAAATAGGAACCCTGGAAACAGATAGGTTGGCCTAAAGCTCTGTAGCACTTCAAGAGACTGGGTTTTTACTCTTTGCACTATTGGGCATTTGAAAATATAGACTCACATCCTGAGGCAATCACTGGTAAATTGTTGGTACATTTCTTCTAGTCCATAAAATAAATGATCAGTGTTATTTAGTTCAAATTTCCAGTGATTTAAAAAAATGCAACTCTACATATTTTAATTGTAGACATGAAACATACCATTTTCTATTTTTGTATTTAGTTTTATTAAATAAAGATGTTCCCATTTTACTACATGTGATTATCCTAAATTGAATAGATACTTAACAATAAAATTTATGGTTTAGAGAAAATTGTGATTGTCACTTCCCCACCCATTCCACTCCTTACTTATACAGAAGCCATGATGTCTGGGGGAGCACTGTTATTAATCCCAGCTGCTGCTACAGCCTTGGTTGGACTAGGCCAATGTTTCTGAGTGTTCGTTTGACCTAATGAGCACTAGACTGCTTCAAAAACTTTACAAGGGCCCTGAAATGTCCAAACTTCTTTAAAACATTACGACATAATCTACCTTCCACCCCCCCCCCCCATTCTCCAGTAACTGAACAGAACACTACTCATAAGACAGCATGATTTTTCTGGGGGGAGGGGCAAACATGCATCAGACTGGCCTTTTTTTATGAGAGAGAGAGAACTGATGCACCAGGCCCACTACTGTAATCGAATTCCAGATGCATGCACCACCTTGTGATTATGTGCAACCTTGTGCATATGTCACCTTGTGTGTCTGGCTTATGTGGGATACCAGGAGCTTGTCTCTTAAATAGTCATTTGAAAATGTTAATTAATTTATTCAAAGTACACTGTATATTACATATAGTATAGATTTATATATATTTATATTACATGTAGTATATTCCAGGTGATAATATAGTTGCTTTGAGTAATATATTGTTTAATAAAACTTCTGACCTTAAAGTTGTGCATTTCTATTATTGATGACTGATAGTAAACAAGCTACCAAATAAATATCAAATGTGAAATTGAATAGTGACTAGTATGTGGTGACAGGTAAAGTGACGGGACTAGATACTGGGTGAATGCACTGTTTTTTTCAGGTTTCCTAGATAAGGTTGTTACAGAGATGCTGAAGTGTAGTGGTAGGTGAGACTGAGCTAATACACTGACACACCACTCTGGGTCGACTTCTTAGTAGCATCTGTGAGACACTGTTCTGGGTGAGTGAGCAGCATGAGAAATGATGACCTGTAGTTTCGTTTAAAACAGAATTCCCTTGGGAAGGCATGTGGATTTTATCATAAAATGTAAAAGGTACCACAGGAGTGTTCAAACAAGGGAACTAAATGATGATACTGACACTGTAAAAGGATCATTATTAGTGCTGTGGCAAAATAAAAATATAGAGGCAAAGGAGAATACAGATCAGTCAGGTAAGAGATGATATCTTTGTGATGGGGAAGGAGAAGTAGGAGTGTTGGAAAATGATGCCTTCCATTTGTATAGAAAGTTATACAGTTCTATACCAGTTCCAACTGTTAATAGTGCAAAGGTATAATACTTTTTCTAGCATTCTTATATGTCATTTATGTTTATATGAGGGTATATTACTTCCTTCTTTCAAGTAATAAGATAGCATTCTAATACTTTAGTTTTTCATTACCTATAACTTGGGTACATATGTATATAAATATAAAAATATAACTCAGAAAATACATTTATATAAATTTGAAATTTAAAAATATGTCCTTTTATAACTCATTATTTTAGTTAAGCAATTATATTTTTATTAACAAATAATGAAATTTCACTGTTATTAAGCATTTTAGATATATTTCTACTAATTAAAATTGACTGTATTGAATTTGCATTAGCAATTTAAGAAGGTAGCAACTTAGTTCAGGCAAAGAAAGACATTGTGGTTTGGAATAAAAGCATGAACTGATATGGGATTTTATGAGGAATGCAGGAAAATTAAGTGTGGTAATTCATGCAGACTACAATGCATAAACATTACCTCTACACAGTACTTCACATTTTATAGCCCCTTTTGAGAGTTGTGTGTGTGTGTGTGTGTGTGTGTGTGTGTGTATGTGTTAGGCCAACATGTTATAATTTAATGCACAAGATTCACCAACACTTGTATAAATATTGGAAAACATAACATTATAATCTCCAGTGGGACTTAGGTAAGTATTAGATATTTTTAGAAATAAATTTTTATAAGCTCAGTTGCACTGTTAAATTCTAGGCAATTGTCAGCTTGATTTTCCTTATTTCTCAACAATCCATTTTAATTTGTATAGATTAGACTGTTGAAGACACTTAATATACTATTTTATTTAGAGCCCAAAATATCATTACAAAATATGAGTGTTCTCATTCATACAAGTGAATTATTCTATGAAATTTTTGTTACTAAAACTAAAAAGTCACACAAATATAATTATATAAATAAGCTAGCTAATTTACATTCCCAGGGAGAAGTTGAAAGCTTCCCTGGTTTCTCCATGGTAACAACAGAGGGAATGATATCATGTAAGTAGATGAAAGATGAGAAATGCTACCTGATGAGAGATGAGGCTAGAAAACCAATAAATAAATAGACAAAAGAGATGATACATAGTAGATAGATAGGTGGATAGATATACAGATGATAGATTATAGATAAAGAGTTGGAAATACAGAGGCATATATATTGTAATATGTAAATAAGTAAATATATTATATATATATATACATTGTACATGCATAAATGGTTAAATCTGTATTTGTATATGTCACATTATACAGATTTATATGTGTGCAAACAAAATATATATTTTTTCCATATTCACAGGGGAACTGTTTGGTAGATACTATTATACTAATTATATTCTTTACATATTATCCATGTTATCCTTTCAGAAACATGTTATATAGTCTGAAATGCATAGGTGTGTCAGCATGTACACTATTGTTGCCAAGATCTGTGTCCAAGACCTTTTTATCTGTGTCATGGACTGTAGGAGTGATAGACACATGAGGTATTTAGGATGTGTGGAAATTGATGTTATCTTCCTAAATTTGTTTTATTTGCTTATAACAAACAGAATTAATTATGCCTATTAATTGAGAATCAATATATTTCAAAACATCAAGTTAGAGCTTATTAATATCCAGAATTGGTCATTAGATATAGATTTGTACTCTGATGTAGAATATGTCTTTTTTTTTGTTGGGGGGGTTCTTTGAGATAGGGTCTCACTCTAGCTCAGGCTGACCTGTAATTCAGTATGTAGTCACAGGGTGGCCTCGAACGCATGGTGATCCTCCTATCTCTGCCTCCCAAGTGCTGGGATTAAAGGTGTGCAACACCATGCCCGGCTTAGAATATGTCTATATATTTTGAAAAGTAAATCTCTAATACAAAGTTTTGAACTTTCATGTGAAATTTGATGATTATTCATGTCTGAGTTTTTCGGGTTATAGAATTGACTTGCAAGAAGAAAATAAAACATTAGGAAAATAAGAAATTAAATTATATAATTATTAAATATATGTCATTACTTATATGAGGGATGTCTTATAATCGAGAAATAATATCCTGTATATTTGAGTTTGAAAAATGAATTACTTGATTGGATTTTTTTCACTTTGCTCTGATACTGTTACAATAAAGATTTTGAATACAAGAAGGTAAAGATGTTGATAATCGCTTGAAAGCTATTCGGGTTCCATCTCAAGTGAAATGCCTCTAAAGAGCCAAATGTCTTTTACAGATAAAATGTTTCCTCCCACTTACCCGCTTCAGTGCAAGACCTCTTCTTGATGAATAATTCCTTTAGGATGTTCTACACTCCCCCATGTATCATGCTTTAAAGTAGTCTGAAAAGCAAAACAAATAAGCCAAACTTTATATATGACCTTCATCAAAACTCTAACATTCTATGAAAAGTAGAATTTTAAAAAAGTCTTCTATCCACTGCCAATGACTCTTTTAGGACACCTTAGGAAAGTTTCTGCTCTTTGTCTGCTGTGCTAACCTCTTTGTTCTCTCATCACTAACCACTCACAGCAGCTTATCTCCTCCTCTCCTTCCAAAATCGGATTCTCAGAGATCACTTACATTGTTTGTGTGTGTACGTTTGGCTTGTGTCTCTTCACTCTCTGTTTAGCTGAGTTATCTTTTTAGACAAAATCTGTTCACCCCTCAGCTACTTTGGTCATTTCCGGCCAACTATCTTTAGTCATGCTGGTGGGCCTAGTTCCACTACTAATTTCTGCTAAACTCACTCTGAGTGAGCATCAGTCACTTTAGGATCTGGTTTCCAGGCAGGCCTGCTATTTTTCTTACGCACAATTATTCTCAAATGCTCTCTAAACTTGAAGGCGTGCTTTTTTTTTTTTTTTTTTTTTGGCAGAAGTTGAATGATTTGTTGATTCTACCGGCTTCATGCTCATGTCACACAGCAGCCACATTTCCAGTGTGGCTTGAGGGCGAGAGGGAGGGTACAGTGGTGACTGGTTTGATGAGTCACTCACTGAGAGCTTTTAGTGCTGGCAACTGAATCCAGAGAAACACATGAGAGACTCTTAGAAAACATGAGCCATGATATCTCACAGGAAGAAAATACTTGAGGGGAGAGTGTTCCACATCCTTCTGTCTCTGAGGAAATCACAAAGCTTCTTTATATCCCATGATCAAATGATTAAGAATGGGGGTTGATATCTTTCTTGGAAACAATACATTTTCAAATAAAACTCTAGCGGCTTGGGAAATAGGTTACTTCGGTGGCTTCAGTTCTTCCTCCTTTTTGTCTTCAATATTGCTGCCACTTATCTTTGTAGTCTTTCCCACATATAGTATTGAACTCTAATCTTGGCTTTGAGTTTGGTAAGACTAGCTTTAAGCAGCAGAATGAGATACAAAGGACTGTGTCCCTGTTCTAAGGCTGGTGGAAGAGGTGTATTTCCACTTGTTTCCTGTGCTTTTGCTTTTGTCTGAAGATGGGCGTGCCTAGGCTAAGACCCCTTCCCAGCAAAACCATGAGAAGTGTGCATAATGGAGAAGCTCAGTGGAAGGTGACCCAGCTGGCTCAGACTGAATCAGTGACCCCACTCATCCAGAAGCTGGAGTGAGCTCATATAAGGTGACCTCAGTGTCGAAGTCAGGGCTGCTTAAGGCCACCAAATTTACTATGGCCTGTTATAACGTGTCAGGTTTTAAAAGACATTGAATATGATAGTTTAGCAAATAAAAACAGAACTTAGACATGTCAGCTGGGCTATATCCTACCTCATAAAGATTGTGTGAACATGCTTTCAACTGCTATCTTTTAGAGAATGCACCCAGTTATTACAAGGAAAAAGACAAATTGGGATCCTTTCATTATAGAATAAAATAACAGGAAAAAATTAAAAATATAAAATAAAATTATACTTGTTTTGTAACATAGTAATTTATTAGTAAAATTAGTTTGAGAATTACACTTTTGCTTTTCTGGCATATATTATGTTACATCATTTAAAATGCAGTGACAAGAAATGGTCTTAAATAGTATTTCATGGGGAGCAGCACAGAATGGGGAGAAACCCAGGATAAATAAAGAATGAGGCTCATACGAACTTTAAGACACTTCACTATTACCTAGGACAAAAATCAACAGGTGGTTTATGAAACAAAGTTCCTGTAATATTTGTACCATTTTCTCCACATTTATATTCCAAACAAGTCATTCAAACCTATTACTAAAACCTGTCTTTGATTATTAAGCAATTACAAGTTATGCACATATTATTTCTTTGCATTTGTAATCAGGAGATAATAATCCATAGAATTTACTTGATCAGAAAAAGTGGTCCATTAAAATGGTCCATTTAAAGTTTTTCTAAGCATGTTGTGTTTAGGATAGAAGAATCTGACTTTTATACAAAAATCAGAAAAGCAAGTTTCCAACAATGAAATTGGTCTAGGAAATTGATAATTTTGTATGGATGATACCTACTGTATTTGGCAGGAGTTTAAATTGTTTTTAAATTACATGGCTGTCAGTATCCAGAGGATAAAAACAATGTACTTGTAAGATGAATACAACTCAGCTAATCATTCTATAATAGTATCTGTGTTTGACATATCCATGTGCACTGAGGGTCATTGTAATGAATCCTGGGGAAATACGCACATGGTTTAAATATAAGCTGGCTGTTGAAAACAGACATTTTCATGGGTAAGTGCCATGACTGAGGACACTATATGAGTTAAGTTTAAAGATGCATTGTCCACCTGAGCCATGTCACTTATCCTCCTAAGAATATCTTCTGTTCCCTGAAGATGTTCTCCCCATCAGGGCTGTTTAGAGTATTCTATAGCATCCTTTTACTTAGCCTACTTCTGATCCCAGTTAGTAGGTATCGTGGTATTCTCACCCTTGTGTGGTGAATAAGGACTAGGGATCTTTTGAGCTGTGAAACAAATTGCCTGAGTTTGCTTAATCTAAAATGATATTGTTGGGACCTCATCCTGTATACTGATGCATAACATGTCCAAATTGTTATTCATGGGTCTCTGCTGCTCATCCTCCAAGAAAGAACTTTCTGACATGTGGAGACAACTCTAGGCAGGAAGGTGAGGTCTCCACCATTGCTTGAAAGTGGGTAACTACTGAACTTTATCTGTGACTCCACAGATTGTCTACAGGAATACTGTGTTCTTAGTGGCTAGACCACTTTGGCTATTACCTTTGAAAGAGTATTTTCTAAATAACACTGTGCCAGCAGAAAGTCAAGGTGCTTCCTGTGGGATTGTAATTTTACAAGTTTTGTTAGGTCCATCAAATCACTCATCCCTAACTTTTTCCTACAGGATGGAAAAGGGAGGTTTCCTGTTCCTAAGAATTTTCTAGTGAAACTTTTCTTTCTTAAGCAATGATGAGAATAATCATAAGGGATAATATGAGATTGAATCTCATTTTCAGCATTTCTTCCTTAATATTCAAACTCTAATTCCTTTTTTTGGTTAATACAGAAATTATAATTTGTTGCTTTATTTATAAATATTCCTCCAAAATTCCAATAAATTGAATGAAGTTTTAAGTGTAATATTAACTATCAAAATTTTTTAAATTTAGTTTGTATTTCAGGGGCTGGAGAGATTTGTCAATGGTTAAGGCACCTGCCTGAGAATCATAACAGCCTGGGTTTGATTCCCCATTACCCATGTAAAACTGGGTGCACAAATAGGGACATGGATCTGGAATTTATTAGTGGCCAGAGGCTCTGGCAAAATATATTATTAGTTTATATTTTACGGAGTTCAGGTATAGTTCCATAGTTACTATCTCCAAAGTTTCTCTTATACAATTAGGTATACACATGCAAGATGAAGTATGTATTCATGGAAAAAATATTTTCACACTATTTGTCTCCACTCATTGAATACAAGAGTGAACTTCTAGAAAATGGGGGAGGGGATGCTTATGAGAGATTTTGTTCCACATGCACACTACTGGATACATCTACCCACCATATGAACATAATTGGATCTATTTATAAGAACAAAGTTTCAATTAGAGGAAGTGGTCTGGTTTTGAAAAAAAAAAATCCCTTACATCACCAACTTATTCCATAACAAGAATGAGGTGACAAAACAGAGCTGTATGCTCATCAAAATTAATATGGGAAAACCATCCAATTTTGAAATCAAGAAACTTCAAAGTATCAGTGGCTTTCCCCTTCACATTTTATTACTCACAGTATTTTCCAGTTAAGGATAATTTGTAACAACTCAGGCAAAAACACTGGCAGCATGACTCACACACAATTACTAAAAACACAAATTAGATTTGTGTGGCAACTAATTTTGTGCTTTTTTGACTCAAATTTTAAAAATGTAAAAGATATCTATGGTTTTGGAAGGAGAATGAGTTTAGCATATTAGACTGGAAATCTTTTCCTATGAAGTTCACAGCAATATGAGACATTCCAAAGCAACTTCTGTGCATATTCTGACTAGTTAGTTCAGCATATGTTTTCAAGGAAATGAGACAAATCTCATAAAATATAATTTATTTACACTTTACTAAATAGTACATCATGGTGGGATAGTGGTGAAAATGAAGTTCTGCTTTCCTAAACGAAGATATTTAGTTTATTTTCTGTAAATATGGAAGCTGTCTAAAAAAAGGAGAAAAGATATTTAAAAGATTACTTTTTTCTCCAAATTATCTAAAAGCAATTAAAAGTACACATTGTCGATGGTGCAGTGGAAGACTCAAAAGGGGTGAAAATGACTCATCCCCATGCTATGGTCACAATCCAGCTGGGCACTAAATAAGAAAAAATCATGAGTAGCCTTTCATGCTTCTCGCTTATAGTATAAGCTACAGGAAAATTCTGAAGTCTATTCAGAGAAAGCCAGGGATTTCTCTAATTCTCTGAATTTATAGATGCTTTTTTTCTTTCTTTTTTGAATAGCCATTGGAAGGGGGAGAACACTTAGCACAGGTTCAGGAAAATGGAATGGATTTGCTCTGGCTATTAGCTGTCTTTTGCAGTTGAGAAAAATTAAACCAAAAATTAGTGGAATTCATTACTTTACAATTCTATAGGTCAGAATTTTAACAGCTTGGAATGAAACCAACATGTTAGTACAGTGGATTTCCTCACTGGCAGCTCTCCTGAAGAACACACCCCTTTGTATTTTTTCAGTTCCTATAAGCCCTCTGTTCTTGACACAAAGACCCCCACCAGTTAAAGAATGAGACTCAAGGAACAGAGTCCTTCCCAGATGAAGTAGAGTATATGACCACTGCTGGAAAAGGTCCTCAGCTTTTAAGACTTAATGTCATTAATTTGTATTTATCTAGAAAATCCAAGATGATCCACCTATCTCCACAAACTGTTACCTTTAACAACTAAAAAATTTCAAAGTGTAATATACTTGGAGAAAAAGTCATTTATTTGCAATAAGATTCTGATTAACTTTTTAATTTACTTTTATAAATTCACTACAAATGTATAGCTATAATAATTTTACACAATCACCAATGCAAACAATTTCAGACCATAAGAAACATAAGAAATGGGGGCCTGGGGAAATGGCTTAGTGGTTAAGGTATTTGCCTGCAAAGCCTAAGGACCCTGGTTCGATTTCCTAGGACCCACGTAAGCCAGC
Source organism: Orientallactaga sibirica (assembly GCA_036365145.1). Taxonomy (NCBI): domain Eukaryota; kingdom Metazoa; phylum Chordata; class Mammalia; order Rodentia; family Dipodidae; genus Orientallactaga; species Orientallactaga sibirica. The sequence goes on along the minus strand of JAEOAD010000603.1, from coordinate 3,151,923 downwards.
TGCACAAGGGGGCCCATGCGTCTGGAGTTCATTTGCAGCTGGAGACCCTGGCATGCCCATTCTTTCTTTCTCTCTGCCTCTTCCTTTCTCTCTTTCATAAATAAATGAATAAATAAATAAATAAATAAATCATAAGAAAGGATCTAATTAAAATTTGCTCAGATAAACAATATATGGTGATCAAAAAGGAGAGACTGTCATTTAAACTTCCATACTCTACATGAGATTTATCTAGCCCACAGGAAAAAATAGTACTAAAATTTCTCATAAATTAATTTTATTATATAATATACATGCATTTGTAAAAATTCTATTAGTACCACAAGCAAAATTAAAAGATTTTGTATCTAAACCTGCTGTTGCTTTGATCAATTTAGAGGGAAATTTTCATAAACTTATTCTTCTACTGACCTTGGAAACCGAGCTCTTTAAGGAAAATAATTACATTTTGAAATAGTATTAGACACTATAATGAATTATGGGCCTCACAGGTTTGGCTAAAGCACAGCATAACTCCCTTACATGTCAGTCAGTTTAGAATATTTGGAAACCTCATTAATCTTTTCTTGGAGGGTACTTCTAGGACACAATTGTCTCAATTACAAATAGGGTCATATGAAAGTTAATGAGTCCTTTAAATAACTCATTGGTTGCTTGTTCCATTTATTTTTTGAAGAAGTTAGAGCAGGGATCACTTTTCTATGACACTGGAAAATTATAAGTAATCTGCAGTTTTACATTACTTTGACTTTATTCAATTGTGTTAATTTTTGTCTGAGGGCTATGTATTAGAGAGCCTTAAAGGATAAAATATAATTCTAGTATTGTTATATCTGGAAAGTGGAAGAAAAATCTGTATCATAACATGTTAAAATAAAATTAATCAGGGCTGGAGAGATGGTTTAGTGGTTAAGCACTTGCCTGTGAAGCCTAAGGACACTGGTTCAAGGCTCGATTCCCCCGTACCCACATAAGTCAGATGCACAAGATGGCACATGTGTCTGGAGTTCGTTGGCAGTGGCTGGAGGCCCTGGTGCACCCATTCTCTCTCTCTTTCTCTGTCTCTCTCTCTCCCTCTTTCTCTGTCACTCTCAAATAAATAAATAAATAATAAACAAAAAAATAAAAAAATATATTCAAATAAATACAAATCTGTAAAAACACATTAATCAACATTAGTAATGGGGCTGGGGCGATGGCTCAATGGAGCAGAGAATGCTTACTATGTAAACATGAAGACTTGAAACAGGGTCTCCAGAAACCATGCTAAGTACGTCTATAATCCCAGAACTCCTACAGTGAGATGGGAGACAGGGTCATCCCCTGAAGACATGTAACAACAGCCTTTTGTGACAAATAAGAAACCCTGCAGCAACCAAGACGGAAGGTGAGGACAGACTCACTAGACTGTCCTCTCACGTTCCACACAAGAGCTGTGTCACACATGTGCTTGCCTCACACTCATAACTAAAAAAAATATTGTCTACAAATAATTTTATGTTCAATGTGGTACATAAGGCAACAAGGGTGAGTTTATCTTGTAATCTCCATAAACTCTCACAGGCCTAACACACAAAGGCTAACTACTTTATCCTCACAGGTCCACTGTGACCACCAGAGCCACAAAACAAACAAAAAGCCATTATCCTCTCTGAAGAAACTCAGTGATCCTGGCTGCTTCCACCAAGTGACCATGTCCTCCCAACCCAAGACTTTATCCCTGCTAATAGAGAGAATGAGTTTGGAGAATCAAATATGAACCAACTTCCCTTGGCCTGCAAGTGTATGGGTCATGTTTATTTTATTGACAATATTTCTTGGCCACTCCTTACCTTAGTAACAAAGAAATGTAGAGGAGTAAAAAAGATTTGTGTGTTATGGTTTGGGAACTTCCTATATTTATACAAATAGTAATTAAAATTTCTACCATAAAAAAAACAAAAGAAATAAAAATAAACAGAGAATGAATAAATATCACTTGAAAAACAAGACATATAAAAAGTAATATTTTGGTTATGTGAACAGGTAATCTGGAGAGTCCTCCTATGGAATTGAAGAGTTTGACTCACTTGGCTCTGGATTCTCACCCTTGATCTGTATCTCACAGCTCTATTTATAAGAATACATTTTCATTTTTTTCTCTGTCTTTTAAAAATAGTTTTTGTGTCCATGTAAGTAGGGATTGGGAATGTGCTCTACTTAATCCAAGGTCATTTCACAGCTAGCCTCAGATACAGATTTTTGGAAGTTAGAGTCATTTTAAGCTTACAACCCATTTTTTTCTCCAAGTTTTGTTCGTTTTATTTCCAGCATACTTTTTGAACATGTAGTGAGTTGTATTCCAACTTTCCCCATGTATCCAGAACATACCTTTAGCTTTTCAACTCTAATCCTTCATTCAGTTATTATTCTTTCAGTATCAGATGGCTATACAGAAGCTATTTAAGCTTCTCAGGAAAGGTATTTATAATCTGAATTTTGTTCAGTACTCATACACAATTACTGAGAGCCAAATTCTTAACTCATGCTTTCATTTTCAAGCAATTAATTAAATTGGAAATACAGTAAAAAAAAGTTTATCTGTAAAGACTTTTTTTCATTGTTATCATTTATTAGGGTGATGAAGTAATTGTTTTCTCAATGTAAGGCTCAGTATTAGAAACTCCCTTCCCTTTTCATTTCTGCTTGTAATCTAGCCAAATCTATTGAGCTATTTTTTTTCTGTTTTATCTTGCCACATATAATAGAATTGCCACATATAATCTCATACTTTTTGACATCATGCCTTCAAATCAAACCAGATGGGTTAGTAGTGCATTAACTTTTGTTCACATTATTCTAGGGCTTTGTGTTGTATAAAGGGAATCTCACTCATCATTTCCAAAGTCTCTATCATCAGGGCACTTCTGCTTATCTACCAATGGATAACAAAGACAATCTGAAATATATTAGGCTTTTTAAATAACATGGAACTTTTTCTAAAACAGCCAAGATAACCTGGATCAGACAGAGAACAAAAATGCCTCCCCATTCAAGGCTCAGTGTAACAGATAATTATTTTTGTAGACTGTTCCACTTACAGCAACTCAGCCAAGATCCATGATGCTTTGATGTTTGTGTCCAAAACATAGATTCACCAAGTCACAACAGTGCAGGGATGGGGGGGAAGACACTGAAGAATGGTGCCTGCAATTTTCTCTATTTTATCCAAGAAAGGAAAGACATAACACTTCTCTCCATGCTTTATCCTCTAAAACTTTACATGGCTTAAGATAATTGCAAAGTTATACAGGAAGGCAAGGGAAGACTTAGAACCTATGATGAGTTTTATTCAGTTCCACAAGAGAGGACACTCTCCATACTCCTTCCTTTGAACCTTTGGAGAAATAATACTGGAATGCATTTATCTATGCCATATCTAATGAAAACCAAAATATGGCAATGTATTACCATAAGTTAGCGCTGTGGTCAGTCCTGGCATATTTAATATAAGTTCCAGAGAGAATAGATGGGATAATTATAAGAAAACACAAAATATCTATAATGCATTTGATTAATATCAACTTCAATTTAAAAACACATTATATAAGCACTTTCTCCCATACAAATAATAAAGTGTACTTTTGTTTGCTTGTTTTTTTGTTTGTTGAAGGAGATTTTCAATGCTGAGGATTAAACTCAGGGTCTCCTATAATGTTGCCAAGCAATTTATCACTGAGCAATAAACAATTTTTGCTATATTAAGAAAGTATATTAATAGAATAATTGATTAATAGATTAAACTTTACAGGATTATCTGCTTCTTTTTCATGTGTAAAAATGAAAAATGAAAGCCAAGTTTTACATGAAAATGTCAAAATTAATAAGCTTTCTTAAATGATCTGAAAATTAAAACACATGTGGCACCATTACAGATAAACAGTGAAGTTGGGGAAGATGAGAGATGGAAAGGTAAAGAGGTTAGGAATGCCTATTGAGTTTAAAGACCAAGAATATGTATTTTTCTGAGGCTATAACAATAACTTTGGTTTATTAATATTTACATATATCTCCCCAACATTTTCTTTGAGTGCCTACAATATTATTCTGTTTGATCTGATCTGGTCAGAACTGTTTGGTAAATAATACAGACAGAATTTCTGCTCTAATCATCAAAAAATGAGATTCAACTTTCAGTTTGATGTGTAGCCAGATACTTATATAGATGTCTTGACTTTTGAAGAAATAAGTCTCTTAACTATAGAGGCTGTTACCATGTAGATATGTTTTTCATATTAAGGCCTTGCATATATTTAATCTGACAAATATATCAATAGGGAAAGAGCTAACATCTGCCATAACAGGCATGTTTACAATCATTTTAATGATACCACTTGAAGTTACCCTTTAGAGTTTGCCATTTAAGGCTGTTACATAAAAACCATGGGGGCTTTCTTTACCACCTGTGCATGATGGGAATAGTCTACATAAAAACATGCTGAATAGAGATACAATATAGAACTCAATATATATTCATTCTGTAATAATGTTGACTTAAAGAATGTTTATGGAAGAATAATACACTCAAAATCAAAAATAATATTAAGAATTAAAAAATTACAATGAACAGATTTTATATATATTCCCGATCTCCAAATATTTGAATTTCAGTGTCTTGCAAAAACTCTGTTAGTGGACAGGTGACACCTTAGATCATGTAAGAAATCTGAGCTTAAATATCTGTTCCAAAATATTTGCTTGGTTCTGAAGTTGTCTGGGATTTAAATGTTTTCAGGAAAGTTAGTGGTTAAATAACAAAACTCTAGTACTTCTAATCTTCTATTGAGAGAGGAGTGGAAATAGTTGCATGCCTCTTGAAGACTAAAAGAATTACAGAATAATAATTCCTCAGGAATCAGCACAGTTTTTAAAGCTCATTTTTATGGAGCTTAGGGATTAAATGAGTATGTTGTTCACTACACTGAAATCCATTAGCAAATCTTCCAATTTTTTCATATATATATATATATATATATATATATATATATATATATATATATAATTTGAAGGAGACAGAAAAAGAGAGACAGAGAGAGAATGGGCGCACTAGCAGCCTCTCAGCCACTGTGAAAGAACTTCAGATGCATGTGCCCCCTTGTGCACAAGTGCACCGTTGGGCGCTTACGTCACTTATGCATCTGGCTAAAACTGGGACCTGGAGATTTGAATAGGCATTCTTAGGCTTTGCAGGCAGATGCTTTAACCGCTAAGCCATCTTTCCAACCCTCATTTTCAATATTGTACTTTTATGTACTTTGTTGTTCCAGAAAACCAGGTGGCTGCTTTGTTATTTAGCATCTACAGAATTTTCTTTTTTTTTTTCCATTTTGTGCACTAATGTGAAACCAAAAGTGCTTGCACTTTTATATATTAGTGCTTTCTATAGATGTGAAACTAAACTAACTGGGTAAAGCAGTCATATATGTGTATATGCATATTTGTGTGTGGTTTGAGTCTAAAATGGCCCTTCATAAATCAATGTGTTTAAAACTTGGTCCCAAGCTGTTTGAGAAAGTTGTGAAACATTTGGGAAGGAACCTTGCTGGAGGAAGTTTGTTACTAAGGGTGGGCCCTGAGGTTTTACATCTCAGCATTATGTTTAGTTCTCTCTCAGTGCTTCCTAGGTTTCAATGTGACATGGGATTCCCATTCTGGCCTTCTACAGGCTACTACAGAAGTCTGTCATGATGAAACTTCCCCTGGAAACTGGAAGCTCAATTCTACTCTTTTCATTGCTTAAGTTGCTTCTGGTTGCGTATTTTGTCCTAGCAATAGGAAAGTAAATGATACAAGTTGGAACATGAATACAGAGCTTGTTAGTTATTCAAACAGTTCTGTTATCTGAATGGCTTTCAGGTTTAGATAACAGACCCTGAAGAATTTTCTCTGAAGTGTCATATAATTTTAGGAAGCCTTCACTTTATCAGTTTTTCGTAAGGGTTGCATAGAAATAAGACTTCATTATTATTATTTAAAAATAGAAGTTAGGTGGAAGTAGATGGCTCAGTGGTTAAACATGCTTGCTTGCAAAGCCTGCTGGCTTGAGTTCGATTTCCCCATCCTATGACCCATGTAAAGCTGGTTACACAAAGTGGCACATGCATTTTGAGTTTGATTCCAGCAGCAAGAGGTCCTATCTCTCTCTCTCTCTCTCTTTTCTCTCTGTCCTCTGTCTGTCTCTCTCTCTCTCATCTCTTATAAACAAAATCTCTCTCTCCTCTTTTATAAACAAATAAAAATATTTTTTAAAAAAGAAATAGTTGTACCCACATAAAGCCAGATGCACAAAGCAGTGCATGTATCTGGAGTTTGTTTGCAGCAGCTAGAGGCATTAGCACTCTCATTCTCTCTCTCTCTCTCTCTCTCTCTCTCTCTCTCTCTGTGTGTGTGTGTGTGTGTGTGTGTGTGTTTGTGTGTGTGTGTGCGCGCACGCACCTCTCTCCCATCTTTCTCTTTTGCTCCCTATCTGCTCACAAATAAATAAAAAAAAAAAAAAGAATAAAAAAGCTAAATGAAGCTGTTCCTCATTGTGACTATGCAATGTAGCCATCTCAGGAAGTAAAATCAAATCTTTCCTTTATAATCACAGAGACAAATAACAAGGGACAAATTACCAAAAGAAGACTTATGAGGAGTAATAAATGAGTGACAGCATATTTATAATGTCTCTGATAATAAGAACTCAAAATATTGGTATGGACCAAAGAAAGTTTCTTAATGTCCACCAAACACAACATTAGGTGAAGAAAACTGCACAAAGGAGCTTTCCTAATGAGATATAAGACTCAAGGTATTCCTGAAGCATTGCAGTTTCTCAACTCCTGGGGAAATTGCTGCACCTTTCCCCAAATATCAATGCCATGTAATGTCATTTCCTTGTACACTGCCAACATGAAGGAAGCCTATTTTGTGGGTCTAAAGTATGTAATGATGCACTCTGAGAGTGCATTTGGAATTCTCATCTGTGTAGCTTTTATGCTTTCATTTCCCCTTTTGATTTTCAAGTATGTAATTGTATAACTCAGTGGTACACACCTGGAAGCTGAACAGTGTTTCCCAAGCTGGCAACATGAATATGTCAAATTTAATAAACCTGTGAAAAGAACCTGAACATACCTGCTGAATGTTGATTGGATATTACTTTGAATGTATAACAGAGGTAATGCATTCTTTTCACGTATACCATATTGTTTAGTAAGTCATTGTGCCTAGAAACCTTAAAAGCCATCATGAAAAGACATTTGGTGTACTGGAGTGAAAATGTGCTTCCACTATTTTCTTGCTGTCATGTATCAAAATAGTCTTAAATAGAATACTAATAAACTTGCTCATGATCAATGTGAAGTCAGATTTATTCCTTAAATACTTCAATATGCATATTGTATCATAGGTATCTAAATATCTATTTTTAAACCCAAACAGACAGAAATAGAGAACACAGACACACACACACACACACACACACACACACACACACACAGAGAGAGAGAGAGAGAGAGAGAGAGAAGAGAGACAGAAAAAAAAACAGAAATTTTACTCTAAGATATCTTACAATCCATCACACTAAAGAGCATTCAAAGTTTATATGACTGGACATTGCCTATGTAAATTGAGATTGAAAATAAACTCTACATCTTTCTTAACCCTTTGTCAATCTTATTTCTGCAAAGTGACACATTAAGTGCATTGTGATTTTGATCCTAACAACACAAGTATACTCTGCATAAAGTAAAAATATATAGGTTTACAGTTAAAATATTGGGTTTCAGAGATAATTTAAATTCAGAAGTGAGTGCAGACACTCATCCTGCATGCTCTGTTGAGACTTGTAAACTTCCTTCCAATTCAGTGCTATTACAGAAGGACCCCTCCTGCAATCTGGCCTGCAAGATATTTTAATGTTACTCTAAACATATTGTGTTAACTGAACAAAATATACCAGCTGTGTTTAAGAATGAGTATCATTATTGTAGGTTGGGAAACAATACTGGGTCAATTCCAATGATGCTTGGAATACCACCTACTTTTGTATGGGAAATAAAATATAATCCTTTGAAACCTTGGCCTAAGAGGCACCTTGAAGTGCTGTAAGTACAGTTTGATGGATTCTTCTGGTCAGAGTTGCAAGACCTGAATGCAGTAAGAACTATGGACTGTGATTTGGCTTATGAAGGTGAAAAGGAGCTTTGTCTGGACTGGGATAGAAGCAGTTTGTGTGACAGGCTTGCTGTTATGGCCATGTCCTGAGAACTTGTGCAGGGTTGCATGGTGTAGAAATGGACTGATGTGAGCAGAGAGATATGGCACAGAAATGAAATCTTTGTGCTGAAACTTCAGCCCTGTCAGCTGCAATTATGAGAGATTATAAATGTTGACACTGGGTCAGCTGACCTGCACTGGGCAACAGAAAGAATATAGACTCTTTTGAAGGTGCCTGAGTGTTCAAGGAGTGTCCTCTTCTTCAAAGTCTGCTTTATTCCCCGCCCCATTAACAAATTGGCACCCTAACCAGTATTGTGGAGTATAAGAAATGTAGTAAAGAGAGGGTCATTGAGTTGAAACATGATCTTTTGTTTTGGAAATGGTCATGGGCAGTGTCAAGCTGGTTTACTGGATGCCTGCATGGAGACCCCATGGGGCCATGAGGATTACCAATGGATTGCAGTGGAGACCCAGTGAAGATGCACAGACTAAGAAATGGCTGCTAAGGAAGCCTGCTAACCCAGATGAAGTTTTCCAGGACGGTGAGTAGCCTAGCTGGAGGGGTGGAATTGTAACTCCAGAGACTTGTTGCTGGTTAGAATTATCTGACTTAGAGACTTGTCACTGGCTAGAGTTGTTGGTCTTGGAGCTACAGAGTTTGATGTTTGCCCTGGTTGTTTTAAATCTTGTATTGGCTGAATATTTCTTTGCTATGCCCAATGGCACCTTTTTGCGATGTGAATGTATTCTGTGCCATTATGGTTTTGGGGGGGTTGGTATTATCACTTAGTTAAAAGACCTTGGATTATGGGGATGCATGGACATCATTAGGATTGATTAAAAACTGCGGACTTTCAAAGATGGACTGAATGCATTGCATTCTCCATCATGGATGTTTATCAGTTTATGGCAGGATGTGGTTGTTTGAATCAGGTTTCTCCCATAAACTTAGGTGCTCTGAATGCTTGGTTCTCAGATGATGGAAATTTGGAAATTAAGGCCTCCTGGAGACAGTATATTGTTGTTGGCAACCCAGAAGTTTTCATTTGAAAACTTGAAGGTGAAAGAATCAAATTATTAACATTTAACAATATTTATAAATATTTATTTTTACAGATTACATTCTTCCCTGTAACTCATTACTCAAAGGTAGAAAACACCTATTGCTCAAATCCCACTTAAATTAAAAGAAAATGCTCAATTTCTTTTTAACAGTTCCCAAATAAGAAGAATAAAGTAAATGTGTTTTCTCAATCACCAACATTCTGTACCAAATAAGTTGAGTGAGAAAAATGTAGTTTTGACATACGATTTGTAAAACAGGTACTCCTGAAAAAATAATTTAGACTGAAACTACAAAATTTATGTATGAATTTCATGCCTCAGAAAATCATGAAGTATGGCTTCAAAGATTCTTTGCTTGTTATGTATAAAGAACAATACTATTATTTTTACTAAAAGAAACTTAAATGCCAATTATAGTTAATATTTTCTCATTTTTCATTTTTTGTTTTGAAAGTATTAATATTGATCACAGACAGAGGAACATTAGTCATATTGTAGTTGATTTTATAGATCACGTTTTTGTTTTTTTACTGAGGTTAAACTTAAATGAAAAAAAATAGACTATTAATATTTTTATTCCTACAAAAAGAATTAGCATTCTGTTCTATCTTCTTGCACTACATGACTAAGTACTTTTTATTAAAGGAAAATAAATCATCATGAATATTTACATTTTACATTAATATGCATATATATATATATATATATATATATATATATATATATATATCGTTATCATTGAAGTGACTTTGGTGGTTCACTAGAGAGCCCTTCTGTCTCCAATTTTCCAAATTAAAAGACATTCCTTTAATATCAGCCCTATACCTATGTATTATATGGTTAAGCAAACAACCTGGATTTAATTTCAAGCCCATATTGCACACTACAAAGGCTACTATATTCAACACTTGTAAGGAAGAAAATTACTGAGGCTACATAAGAGCATCTATTTCAGTTTTAAGGAGGTGCTACTTTCCAATAAAAGAATGCAGTCCAATTTTTCTTTGCTTTCTGTTGGAAATGCAGTTATGGTGGACTTACAGTAAGAAATGGAATGCCACTCCTTGGTGCTCCCTTCCCCATGTTTCCATTCCTTTGTGCATCACTACATGTTTTTCTCATAAAGAAAAAAAAAATGGTGATATTAGAGATTTTATTTACATGTTTGCACAAATTGAATTAACATGGAAATGGCAAATTGCTTGAGGGATCATTTAATCCTGAGCTTTTAAATCATTCAGAAGTATTTGTGTTTCTCCACATTGGTGTCTTGGAAGCTATCTGATCATTTTCCCAGAGAACTTGCCCCTGTGAGAATAGCTTTGTGTGGAAACAGTAGCATCAATTAAATAGAACTTTAGCAGATTTTCTTCAGGGTCAGGGGAGGCTTTTGACTGGCTTCAAATCTGAAGGTTTAAAATGAAGGAGTATAATCTGGCTGCAGGCCAGCATAGTCACTTTTTTTATAATTTATTTTTTATTTATATTATTCTGATTTTACATTGATAGTGTTGGCTCCATTATCCTTCTCCCTGTCCTCCCTCTTCCAAAGGGCCCCTCATCAATGGGGAATGTGGGTCATGAATTGTGAGGGTAGTCAAGAGTTCTGTGGGGTAGGCCCAAGTCTCTGTGCATAATGCCCCAAATTGTGGCTCTAACATTCTTTCTGCCCCAACATCACATTTGTTTTTTTGATGTGTGTTTGTATTTTTCTGTGTGGGTGTGTGCTTAGGGGATGGAGAGAACTACATCAGTGGCATCAACAGACAGCAAATAGCCTTCTAGTCACTATGATACTTGATTTCTAAGATGGTATAAAATTTGGTTACAGACCATTTAGCATTTGATGCCAAAGGTTATTGTGATTATTATTATCTATATTAGCAAATACCTTTATTTGAGGGATGTAGTAGAAAAGGTGGTCATTGTGCATAAATATGAGTGGGATATAATAGGTCATTTTATTGTCTGGAATAATTCCCTTTCAGGGATGCCAGAATGTTGAGTTTCCTTTGCTTCCTAATTATACATATTCTTGATTGTATAACTTGTTACTTCTGTCAGCCAGATTGTTCTTTTATATCAAGCCTATTTGAAAAAGAAATAGATCAATCAAATATAACTCCATCCATTTTTCAATTTTAAATATTGACATTTATGTGTGAAAATAATAGTTCTATATTCCTCTGTTATAGCAAAGCAAATGAAAAAAGTGAAGCATTCTTAAGTTTATTAAACTTCCTAAATTTCATAAAGAGGTTTAAAAATTCAATGAAAAATCATTTTTACCCTTATAAATATTGCGATATTTCCTAGCATTATTTTTTCTCATGTTAACATGAAGCAGTTGGATTTAGACAGGTAATATTTTAGATTCAAGGTTGTTTTCTTTATTCTTTCAATAAGAGGTCATGGACCACCTGTAAACTAGACCTTGATGAATTATATGAAACTTGTGAAATTGGATCCTTGGAGCTTAGTAGATTTAATAATATCAGATATCATGCATCTATGTCCCTATTATTCCATTCTTTTGTGATCGTTCTTAATTCAAATGTGTGTTTATTTTAAAATAGGTGATATCTACAAAGTTCTACCAAATGTCTTGCTTTCATTCCTAAGATACCGATTATGACTTTTCTTACTGTGCTGGGCAAACTTTGAACTTCTGGCTGTGATTTATGACAGCTCAAAATGAATTCCTTGATAAGCCTCAAAGCAAAGTAATGGCTGGAAAGGTTCATGATGAAAAGGCTGGTAGTGAGGCAGTGTTAACTACAAACAGAGGTCAAGCAGGAGGCTCCAGGAGGCTGCAGGATTTGAAGGAGCGGTGGATCAAGCAGGGTCAGATTGGTTACAGCCAATCTCATGGCACACACTTCTCCATTCATCTCCAGCTGAATCTCTAATTATGACCCGCACAATCAGATTGAAAGCACTAAAATGCAGAACTGCATTGTTCCATGGTGAATACTTAGCAAAAAAGTTGAAATTTGATACTTTGTCACAGTTTGCAAACAATGTGGTTGAACCACCTAAAAGGTCACATTTTTACATTCTGAGGCAATTTCTTACTAATGGAGCCTGTCACTCAGAAATCCCCCCAATAGCCCTTTCATTACTAGAAGTCACCTTGATACAGAAATTGTTCAAAGTAAAAGACAAGTGTAACAAGAGCTAGATCATTTACAAAGGAAAATCGTCACATTTCCTTGATCCTTTCCTGAAGAACAGTTTTTGTAGTTACTGCTAAGTGGTATAAAGTTTATACTGCACAGGTTGTTTAAAAAGCAAGGCTTTGCATTTGCCAATGAGAAGCTACCAGCATTCTTAAACTATTTGCACAACTTCTTCCATTTTTATTCAACATATGAAGAGAAGTATGCCTTGTGTGTTTGAGATTTTTTTTCTTTCAATAACACCATTCCCAGCTATTATACTGCTCTAGGGGTGATTCCAATTTTCAACACTTGCATAAATTTAAACAGAAGTCCTCCATAAAGATATAAAACATGCACATGGTCTTAGACATATACATGTACATGTATGTCAGCAAATTTTCATTTGTAGGTCATAATGATTGTTTAGACTTCTTATGAAATAATATTTTCAAAGCAAATATAAAGAATTCAATCAAAGTTAATTTTCTGCTACTGGAAGAAAATGCCCTCTTTTATAATAGAATACAATCTCTCAATTGTTTCCATTTAATTAGCTTTCCCATACATTCTCCTGAAATCATTATGATATAAAACATTTCTTTCCACTACTGACTTTCCTTTAGAAACTTACCATTTCTAACACCATACTAATGATGATATAGACCAAATTACCATGTGTGGAATCATGTTGCCTTCCCCAAACTGTAAGTTAAGTCTTTTAATAATGCAAGTCTCATTGTATAATCGCTTCCTGTGGGCCATTTTAGAGAAATGGACAAAGAATTTAAGATAAGTAACAAAATATTCAGTAGAACACAAATCTATCAGTTATGGTTTCATACACTAGAGGCAGGATTTAAAATTGGTCTATATTTTATATAATTAATTTTTTGTTTCATGCTCATCATTAAAAAATAATGAAAAATGCACTTCTCTTGCAATAATGATGTATTATTTATTTTACCCATACTGGTGATTGAACTTAAGGCTTTACACTTCATTTATTATACTACTTAGCTATATTGCCAGCTCCCTTATTCTGACCTAGGGTGTCATTAAGTTGTTGAGGCAGGCCTTGAACTTACTCTTTACAGGTATAACTTGAACTTGCATTCCTCCTGCTTTAGCCTCCCAAGTAGCTGAGAATACAGGTTTGTACCACAGGCTCAGCCTAGTGCTATATCAGTTTATTTTCTCAAATACCATGTGTGAATATCATGCTTGACAGGAATGTTATCTGATCACTTTTAAGTTTGCCACAGTCATTTGAGTAGAAATATATTCTCATTGTTCATTAATAGGCCAGAGAATACAAATTTGTAATGGAAGCTAGCCTATAGCTATAAGCAGTGGAAAATTAGAGGAGGAATTCCCTGAGGTCAAGTACTTCTTTCACTTCAAATAATATATTGTTGATATGTCTTCTCAAAGGGTTATAAACACCTTAAATCTTTCCCCTTGGTTCTGTGCAGCTATAGATAAGATGTCTTGTGGCTCTCTTCTGAGGTATACATGGACAACCAGATAGTACTGGGGTAGGGACTTGTTCCTAGGTACAAATATTTTTTTCAAGATGGATGGAGAATTACTGAAAATGCTATCATTTACTGTCAAACTGATTCGACTGGACGGTGACTTATAAGGCCCAAAATGTGTATATTATTAAAATAATACTGTCTTGATTGAACTAAATAATTTAAATACAAAAAATAATGAAAAAGAAAACACTAACCATCACTAACCTATAAGATCAGTAGGACAATGTAAGGTAGTAAAATAACTGATATTCTTAAAACATTGACATAGTCCTAAAAATTATCATCTGTGCTTTACATGTCACATATAAATGATTTAGTGCAGTCTTAAGTGTCACTTGCTTAATGGTGAAGCAAGTTCAATGCCACAAGTTTTGTTCTACTACATATTCCTGATAACTTGCTCAACTAATACTTTATAAAACTTACAATGCTATTTATTTTTAAAGCCTGGATATTACCTTGAACAAATCATCGAGACTAGTTCAAAATAATAAGTAAATTATACTATTTGTTTACTTGTTTTGTATTTTTCCATAATATTTCTGGGATATATTTTACTTCTTTCAATTTGTATTTTATTTTTCCTTTTTGTCACTTTCATTTATGTATGTATGCTGATCATAGTCTTCCCAACTATCCTGTTTCTTTGCCTCCCTTGCCTCCAGAGTAAAACTCTTCTTTCCCATTTGTAGCAGACAGCTTCAGGTTCACTGAGATGAACTTCCAGACCAGGCACAGTTATGGAGGAAGGGATATTATTTATTGAAGCTTACAGATCCAGGGGAAGTTCCATAATGGCAAGAGAAGTGGCCTGCTCTCCACAGGGCCAAGCAGAGAGAGAGAAAACCAACCAGCCACCACAGCACACGAGAGCAAAACTACTGCCAAAAGGTCACAGGAACTCCTGCTAGCACACTTTACAATGGAACTCAAACTTCTAGGCACATTTGCATATCTTTACAATGGAATCTCAAACCTACAAAACATTAAAACACCATTAAGACCAGCCCTAAACCATTGAATTCAGTGACATTGCTCTAGATCAAGGTGATTGCAGAATGGGTAACAAACTATAACTAATAAAACACTGAATAAATGTATTAAGGAAATACTGATAAGTTCAATCATGTTTGGTTTTCTAGTAATGACCTTTATTCAAACAACATGTAATCACACCATTAGTCCCTGAACTCCCTTCTTACTTTCATGCATTGCCAACACTTAAAATTTAGGGGATCTAAACCATTGAATAAATACAACAAAATGTGACTTTATACTACCTAAATCATCTTAAACAACTGGTTGCTTGCAAGTTCTCATTATCATGGGTGGAAGGTTATTTACTGTGGAATGGGTAACATACAAGTGGCTACATCACTGATGAGCATGACACCCCCTCTCTCAGAAAGCATTAGCTGCCATTAACTCCTCTTAAATGTGAGGCCTTAATAATCCTTCCTACCTCGACGGTGAAATACTGATAAGTTCAATCAAGTTTGGTTTTCTAGTAATGACCTTTATTCTTGGAAATTTTGAGACCATGTAATCACATCTATATATACATGACTTGTTTATAATCCTGAACTCCCTTAGCCATAGATATTGCCCATTATGCTTTATTTTTCACTGAGAAATTGGGTATTAAAACATCAGTGTAATAGTCAATCAGGGATCATGGTAAAATGCTAAAGCAACACTTAAAATTTAGGGGATCTGGAACTTTGCACAGTCTCAACTAATTAAGGAAAAGTTTTCCTGGCGAAACAAAAACCTAAATACAACAAAATGTGACTTTTCTATACTATACCAATTAAAATGTTTATCTTAAACAACTTGTTTGATTTTACAGGACTCACTAAAATCAAGACTTCAAAAAATAGAGTACAATTTACAATGTGTGATAGTTATAAATCTCATTATGTACATATGATACAATTTTATGAATACAATCACCTTGCTAGGGGCAATGTCACTACTAATAATTCCATTTTTGTCAAAGTTCCTGAAGTGTGCTGTTGTTTTAAATTAATTTAATCATGACTAAGCACTCAAACACATCCAGATGGTTTATCAGACAATTAACCAATACTACTAATTTTTTTTGTCAAAGTAAAAATTTAATCAAAAACACTCAAACAATAGATAAAAATTAACCTCTATTTTTTGTAAAAGGAAAAACCCAATATAAAAAAGAGTGAAATGGAGGTGTTTATTTTCGCATTAGAGGAGACAAAAGATAATAAGATAATTACTGTGCAGAATGTGACTAGATCTTAAGTTAAAACAATAAAGCATATAAACATCTAGGCAAAAGACTATTGAGAATACCCATGAAACCCTCTGATAACTGTGTACATAGACTATGATAGTTAAAAATCATTGTTAAAGTTTATTTTTGTAAAGCTGAAAACCTAATAAAAAAATATAAAATAAATGCATCAAAATTTTATCATCTCCTTAATTAATAAGAGAAACAATAAGTAGTTAAAGTCATCCCAAAGATTACATAAAGTGTTATGTTACTAGAGAAAAACTAATAAAATAATAATAAACAATAAAATAAATTTTTTGATTACAAAAACTAGGGCAATTAACTATAGCACTTGGAATTATTGTTTAAAGCAGATGAGGATAATTTGTATCTGTTATGATTTGGATCTTATATGTACTCCCAAAGCCAATAAGCTAAAGGCTTGGTTACCACATGGGGCTGTCACTAAGAATTTATGTGACATATAAGAGGTGGAATCTAGATCATTAGGGTTATTCCCTTCAAGGGATTATTGGGCCCTGGCTCCTCCTGTTTATTTCTTTTTGATTCCAATTGTCATGACCTGGTCAGAAATCTCATCACTTGTCCCCCACTCTGTTCTCCCTCACCTCAAAGCATAAGTCTTCTGTGTAAGATGGTACACTGGAAGATATGTCTGTAACATGTTTAGGGAGATGGATCACTATAATGAAGCATAAACTAGGAAACCTGGAAAATTTACAAACCTGTTGTAAGTAATGAAGAAAAGACAGACAATGCCAAAAAAGAAGGCAACCTGAGCACGGCTCCATGTACATTACTCCTCAAGAGAGGCAGGGAAGCTAGGGACCAAATATTGTAACATCTTAGCCTTGGGAGAGTCTAATCTGCCTCATCCACATGTAAAACACAGACATAGGAAAGTTTTGGAGAGTGGGGTGGGTGGATACTGACACAAAAATCATAGGCTTCAACAGTCTTAGCTCAGAAAATGAAGTATATAACTCTACCATTGGTGGTCTAGAACTGAACTTATTAACAGAATAACCCTGGAATTTGATATCCCTGAACTGATCAACCTTTATAGCCATCTGTCGTTCACCACTATAGCACCCCAGAACCCTGAAGGCATCAGTGCAGCAGAATAGCCAATAATTTAGAAACCTTGAATGTATGAAAATAGGGCTTCCATCTCTACAGATCTCAGTGCTACAGTTGCTTTCCATATTCCAACACACTTGGGTGGCATCCTCTAAGTAGAACTTTAGCTACTATTAAGGATATATGTGGGGATTCTCAGGAGAGTAAGAGAACCTGCTCAGCTCACAGATTGAAAACTTAAGTGGGGCCAGTGGAGATCCCTGACGCAAAAAGAAGGGAAGATACTAAAATGAAAATAGCTCTGATAGATACTGGATACTTGACTATGTGCAAGAGGCACAACCAGTTTCAACCTCTAAAGATAAATACACAAGGTCAATTGACACTCCACATATCCTGTGCATGTATCTGGAAGTGTCTAGGTCTTGAGGACCCCAAAAGAGGCTGATTCAATACTTTTTCTTCTCCTTCTTTTCTTCTGTTTCTTTTTTTTTTTGTCTCATCTTTTCCATGTTTGCTTTTACTAAATCTTTAGCAGTATTTTCACATTATCCTAGGAAAATAGGCTTTGTTTCCCTTTATGTAGTCAACTATTTTTATATTTGCACATTTTTATTATTGAAATTTTTTCCTATTGTCATTTAATTTTTAAATATTTATTTATTTATTTGCAAAAAAAGAGAGTTAGACACACACACCCACACACACACAGAGAGAGAGAGAGAGAGAGAGAGAGAGAGAGGGTAACCAGGGCATCTAGCCATTGCAAACAAATTCCAGATGTTTATGCTATTTTGTGCATCCGGCTTTACCTAGATACTGTGGAGTTGAACCCAGATAGTTAGGTTTTGCAGGCAAGTGCCTTAACTGCTGAGCCATCTCTTCAGCCCCTGTCCACTTTTTATTGTCTGTTTTTTATTTGCCCCATGTTTCTCTTTTTTCACTCTACAATAGTTTAAAGAGTGTTTTGATTTAATGATTTTGAATTTTCTGTTTTCAAACACAAGTTTACATTTTTATTTTCCTTCTTTTAGCTAATATACTTTCAAACTTCCTCATTAGCAGGATTTTTTGTTTTTCCTTTTGTACTTTATTATTATTTATTTCTAATCCCTTTTGTTTTCCTCTTCCTATTTATATTGTTGTTCTCTCTTCTCTTTAATTTAACTGTAATTTTCTTTTTTCCTCTATTCTTAGCCTCCTTCCATTATATTATTAGTTTATTGTTTACTCATTTACTCCACAAAATTAACTTCAGAGTACATTCTGGATTAGTTTTGTCACTTTCTATTTTATGACTTGTGTTGATACATTAGTGAACTTTAAGCAGTTTTACATACATTTTAATGTCTTATACAATTTGATATTGTAGCTAATTTTTAATCTTCTTCCATTGCTTTGTACACACTACAAAGCAAGGCATTATGCAGAAAACAGGTAGAAGAGGTTTGCCCACCTCATGATAACCAGGAAGTAAAGAGCAAGACCTCAAGAAGAGGGACAGGGAAGAAGAACAAAGAATGAAGAGATAGAAGGGGGAAGAGAAAGGGTATATTATCTAAGAATGATCTACTTCCTCCAGATAGGCCCCACCTCCTAGAGTTTCTACCACTTCCTAAAATAACAGAACCAGCTGACAGCCAATATTTCAACACATGAGCCAGCATGGGACATTTCACATTCAAGCTATGGCTGCTAGTATAAAAATACCACCAATATCCTTCCAGGAGATTCATGCTATTGCAAACACTGCTTTCAAGATGTAGAGACAAAAATAATAGCAAACAGTAATATCCACACTGAATACCACACTCAAAATGTTGAAGAATTTTTAATTATAATTTTATCAATCTAAACAGTAGGGACACCTAATTGGAATAGCCATATCAATGTTTTTTTTTTTTTTTCTTGTTAACATGTTATCTATCATTTCCTTAATTTATCTTTGTTTTTTAACTCTTATTCAGCAGAATTTTAATAATGACACTGTGACCAAAAGGAAGCATATATATCTCAACAGCATTTTTGTATTATAAAATTAAATGTATTTGATTTGTAGACAGCCAAATTAATTAAAATAAATTTTGACATGTATATCATTCCAATACTATAGCTAACTAAACATCAAAACTTTTAAGCAGGAAGATGTTTTGCACAAGAACTAAAAAATTTTTACAATATGAAAAGTGATAGCAGAGAATGTGTAAAAGGAGGGTAGGGGGAGGGTCAATCAAAATTCAAGATATTCTGAATAAACTTATGTAAACCTACTTTTTTGAATAATGGCATATCCAGAAGCTACAGAATGTTACTAGAAATTTTTCAGTGCCTGGGATGAGATACTTTCCAGTGAGTTGTTGGCCAGGGAGGGCCCTGCTGCCTTCAAAACATTACAGGCTATTTCCAAAGCCCTTGGTTTCCCTTGAGAAAAAGATGGTAAGATCCTATTGCTGAAGACCTCACTTGCCTGAGCAGTAAGGTCACTGAGAAATCAAGCTGGTGCTAAGGAGAAAACCTTCTCCCTATAGACCAGCCAGCTGAAAGCTGGAAAAAGCCGCACTGCATGCCCTATGGGAGACAGAAATCATCAGCAGTGAAAACAGTGGACACTGGAAACCTCAAGTTTGGCCAGACAGGCCAAATGACAAAATGGATGCAATAGTGGCATGCCTGGGGAAACCAACTACTCCCTAATTGGACTGAAGACCCACTTTATGGGAGGGAATACATGCCTGGTACTGAAAAAAAGCAATCAAAAGTCTATGGCACGGGAGGTCATGAGCCTTAGGGGTATAAAGCCTGATCTTGTCTGGCTAAATGTATATATTATTCCCACCAAACTGCCCTGAAAGCACTACACTTAATGTTCATATTCACATATTAATACTACTCTCACTTCTGGTTAGAGAAGCTTCTCTTTTCAGATGGTGATGACCACTGGCATGTCCAAAAAGGCAACATAGTGCTGAAAAGAAGGGATGGAGGAGGGCCCAACACTGGAACACCTCAATCATAGCCTCCAAGGCTCAGGAACCATTGCAGAAGAGGGGGCAGATAGAATGGAAGAGCCAAAGGAAGGGTATGAGTCCTTACAATGCAACTGTCCAGACAGAAATTGGCCTCGATATCCATGACCTCACAGTGCCTAGCAATACTTTCACAAGACCCTCATAATAGAGGAAAAAGATGACATCAAATTAAAATAGAGACTAATGGAGAAGCGAGGGGCTATGATGGAGAATGGAGTTCTGAAGGGTAATGGGAGGAGAGGAGGGAAATATCATGTTTTATTGTCTGTAAATATAGAAGTTGTCAATAAAAAAAGGAAAAAGTGATAGCAGATCTTTGTAGACAAACTATGTTGTCCATTTACTATGGGGACATAGTAATAATTTTAATTTCACAAGTAAGAGATATCTCATCCTAAGTTTGATTTAATGAGTCCTTAAAGAAATAAATCTAAGTAGTGCATTAATAGCTACAATGTGCAATTATTTAGAGAATTAATTTCTCTAATAACCTGGCTGTTCTAAATATACTACACAAAAAGGACAGCCCTAATTAAAAACTAGCATTTTTTTTGTCAAAATTCCTATTAAGCTTGTATGTGCAAAAGACCAAGTTCATTTATACTTGTCTTTTCCACACATGAACACTTCAAAGGCAATTTATTTTCCATGAATATGACTCCTTGAAAGCTAATCAATCAAATTGAAGCAGGCAAGCATAGGTAATAGTTGAGCCACAGGGGACACTGCTTGGCTTGAGTAGTAAATATACTGTCCTGATTAATTTACCAAGCAACCTCTTGGGAACATGGAACCCTGTTTGAACCAAACACCCTAATCCCTTGCTCCACATCAATTTACTAGTTTTCTCCCCCGTTTTGTGCCTATTCTTCATGATCAATACCCAATGAAATATGTTCTTAGATAGCACTGGGATCAGAGCAGAAGGAGGCCATCCAGTTCTGACTGATATTGGTTCTTGAACAGTTAGGTAAACTTTGTACTTTAAGTGAACTTTTATAGAGAACCCCCTATTTACCATCTTATGCTTATGTGTAACAGTGTGCATATGTGATTAAAATTAGATGTATCATAGAAAGGAACATGAGAAAAAAAAGCATTATAAAACCCATGTGTGGTGGTTTGTTTCAGGTGTCCCCCATTAACTTAGGTAGTCTGACTGCTAGGTTCCCAGCTGATGGAGATTTGGGAATTAATGCTTCCTAGAGGCAGTGTATTGTTGGAGGTTGGTTTATAGGTGTTATAGTGAGTTTCCCCTTGCCACTGTTTGGCATACTCTCCTGTTGTTATTGTCAACCTTATGTTGGCCAGGGGGTGATGCCCACCCTCTGCTCATGCCATCATTTTCCCTGCCGTCGTGGAGCTTCCCCTCGAGTCTATAAGCCAAAATAAACCTTTTTTTTTTCCAAAATCTGCTCTTTTTCAGGTGATTTCTGCCAGCAATATCTGAATGCAACATCATGCTTATCAATAAACTCACAAGACGTCCCAAACTACACTCTTAATAATGGATACATCAGTCCTTAATATTCCTGTTAAGAGAACCTAAGACCACTGCCTAGTGTTGTTAGTCCTCTCCACTCAAGTGGCACACTGCTCCATTTGGCAGTGCATGAAAAACATTTCTAACACTCTGTTCTTAAGAAAGTCTCTGTATGCTTACCATCTTCTGTGTGCTTTTCTTCCATTTTTTGTTGTTGTTTTGTTTTTTTTTAATAAGACTCCAAGAACCTAGTAACACCCAGAGACTATTAGGACCCAAAGTATAGTTTACCAGTGGCATTTCATGTTCAACAAATCTCATGTAGTCAAGCTTTTCCAAGTTGATTGTTGTAGCAGACAGCTTCAAGTTCGCTGAGATGAACTTCCAGACCAGGCACATTTATGGAGGAAGGGATATTATTTATTGAAGCTTACAGATCCAGGGGAAGTTCCATAATGGCAGGAGAAGCGGCCTGCTCTTCACAGGACCAGGCAAGAGAGAGAAAAGCCACCAGCCACACAGCACACAGAACAAAGCTACAGCCAAAAGCCACAGCACACTTCAGGAACTCCCATTGGGCACACTTTGCATATCTTTACAATGGAATCTCAAACCCACCATCACACCTTAACATCATGTTTCCTCAGTGTAATAGCAATGATACATTGTTTAGTATACTAACCTCAATTGATTTTGAATTTTATTAAGATTTTAGAGAACTTTAATACATGAATATTCTATAATTTGATCTTATTCCTGTCCCATTAGCTTCCCCCCCCCATACTCCACACCCAGTCCTTTGAGCACCCTCCTTTTTCTAAGCAGTCTTCCTGTGTTTTGGGTTCTCATTTCCTTTATTCTCCCCCCATGATTCATGTGAAAATGTTGATGGACTCAAAACTGTACAAGTCTTGTGGAGTAACAACAACCACCATGAGGTTATGATTGCAAAAATCTATGAGAAGAGCTAGGGAGATGGGAATGTGGATAAAGTGCTTGCCACACAATTCTGAGTGCAGAGTTCAGATACCCAGACCCTTGTAAAACTCCAGAAGCAGAAGCTGTGGTCTGTGATCCTAGTGTGTCTGTGGCAAGAAACAAGGTAGAGATAAGAAAATTTCTTGGAAGATTGAAAACCATCAAGAAGACGTTCTGCCTCAAAAAAGAGGTGAAAGGGAAGACTGACCGGAACCTAGTCCTCTGACATCTACACATGTACCATGGCAGGTATAGGCAGTCATATGTGTATCTATAACCCCTGACACACACACACACACACACACACACACACACACGTGTAGATGTATATATTATATGTATACGGATGTGTGTATGTATGGTATATATGTTATGTACCCAGAACTAAGGACAAGTGACGAATAGACTATCCCTGCTATAATACCTACCACATAGAATAAGTTTAGAATTTGAGAGATTAAAGAACGTTATTCAGGCGATGTTGACAGACTGTATGTAGTTAAAAAAAAAAAAAAAAAAAAAAAAAAAGCATTGTTAAAGTTTTTATTTGAATTTGTAATAAATTTAATTAAAATTTCTTTTCCTTTTTCTTTCTTTTCTCCTCCCTTACTCCCTCCCTTCCTCCTTTTCTCCTTTTCTTCTCCTTCCTTCCCTCCCTACATTTTTCTTTCTTTCTTTTCTCTCTCTTTCTTTCTTCTTTCTTTCTTTTTCTTTCTTCTTTCTTTTCTTTTTCTTTCTTCTTTCTTTCTTTCTTTCTTTCTTTCTTTCTTTCTTTCTTTCTTTCTTTCTTTCTTTCTTTCTTTCTTTTTCTTTCATTTTTGTAGTTTAAACATCATACCCAAGGCCTTACACATACTAGGGAATGGCTTTACCAATGAGCTACACTCACAGCCCTAAAACTTCTTCCAGATTATAATGTTTTCGCTTAGGCACACAATAAAACTTCTTTCTGAAAGTATCAGTGCACTATGACTGTGTTAATGAAACATGAAGGAAATTGGTTTCTTCAGGGGCTGCTGTGGAGAGCAACTTGAACAGGGTGTTGGTTTGCTAACAGAACAGTCATGGTATCAGGAAAACCTAACTACCAGGAAGGCAGCACCAGAACTCCTTCATTATGAGTTACTTTCACTAGTGATATTTCTCTATGTATTTCCTGCCTAAAATCCCTTAATCAAAAAATATAAGAAAATTGTTCAATTTTAATAAAAATAAGGAAACATTCCTAGTAGCCAAATGGTATAGCTGCTATATTCAATGTCATTTCTGTTGGATCCAATATCGAATTATAGTTATGAGCAAGCACCTGTGCATCCTGGGATGTTGTGATCTAATGAACTGAAAATAAGACAATTATAAAGAGCTTTGCTTCTTCTGTTTTGTAACCCTTAGTCCATGGATTAGAATTTAGAAACATATTCACTAACTTTTTAACATACTTTTCTGTCTTCTACAAACAAAGAACATCTCTCTGTGTTAGGATATAGGAAGCATTCAAATGTATGAAATTCCACATGCCTGTACAGACAAATTTCACCATACTTATTCCTGCCTTAAAGCTATTTTTTGACCTGAATTCAGCATAATGGCTGCAATGCCAGTGTTATTTACAGTGTTACTGAGCATAAACAAGGCAGAATTCCTGATTATTTTGACAGAACTATGATTTTTTTTTTCTGCATTATGTCTGATACTAAGACAGAGCCATGAAAATAGATATTTCCAATGCAACTTTTCAAATAATGACTCTCAAAGGTTTGCCACCCACTATGAAGATTTAGATTAAGGCTATAACAAGTTGCTTGGACAGTTAGTTTCTATAATAAAGTGAAAATGGAATCAAATCCATTACAAAAGAAAATAGTAAAATCAGAAAGATGATAGTACACATTGAGATTTCTAACAATGTCACCAATGTTTTAAATACCATAAAATTTAAGTAAGACACATGGAATTCATTTTGCATTACTGAATCCAGACTATAATTATCTTAAGTGATAACAATTGAAAAAATAAATATTTTTGTGTTAGAAAAGAGTAATTAGTAAATCCATGAAAAATCAGATTGAGCCAATGAATTCCATTCATATTCAAATGTAAGCAGTGAGCACTATTAACTAGGTACCATATTTTGAGAGATGAGGTAGAAGGTTTAAAAACATGCATGAAAGATTAATTTAGAACAGAGTAGGGAAACAAGTAAAACTTTAATTTGCTTAAAAAAACAATCTTCAGATTTAGGATTTTGGAAAGTGGCAAGTGTAAAGCAACAGAAATTGCTCTGCTTTTCTTGACAATTGAAATGACAGAAACAGATAAAATGGAGTTTCAAAAGGGAAAGTGGGGGGAAGTACCATGGGATATTGTCTACAATTAAGAAAGTTGTTAATAAAAAAATAATTAATTTTAAAAAGGATCTTGGAATTGGTTAAAGGCATTCATCTTCCTAAGGAAAATATGGATCATTGACTGTGGTTAATTTTTGTTACTCTGAGTTCTTCACATACTAGCAGCTACTCACTCCTCTCCCTTGTGTCATATCAACTACTAGTGCACAAGCTTCTGGGGAAGCTTGACTCCTTTATGAAAACCATGGCAGGTGAAAAAGAGTCTGCTGTCCAAAGCCCATAGATCATAATATCAAAAAGGTTTTACTGGGGTTGGAGAGATGGCTTAGCAGTTAAGGCACATGCCTGTGAAGCCTAAGGACCCTGGTTCAATTCTTCAGTTCCCACATAAGCCAGATGCACATGGTGGCACATGTGTCTGGAGTTCGTCTGCAGAGGCTAGAAGCCCTGATGCACCCATTTCCTCTCTCTCCCTCCCTCTATCTCAAATAAATAAATACATAAAAATAAAAATATTTTTAAAAATTTTTTTTTTTAAATGCTCTATGGCAAAGCCACTCTCACCCCAGCTGCAGTGATATACAAGGTACTTAAGGGGTTGGTACCTTGTGCATTCAGGTTTTGCTTTTTCCCTTTTCATCAACCAGAATTTAAAGACCACAACATTTAGAATCAACTCCATGTAGAAGGAGAAATAAATGTTACTGTGTATGCCCAGGGAAAGGTAATGTGTCAAAAATTTTTGAGAGGCTCTGAAGATGGTCTCTCAGGCCAGTCTAGTCCGCAATACAAATACTATTTACTATACACTAAACAGACAAAGCAGCCACTCCAGGAAGGAAAGAGAATCTCTTTAAAAAAATGTTTTATTTATTTATTTATTTATTTTTGAGGAAGAAAAAGAGGTAAAGAGAAAGGAAGAGAATGGGCATGCCAGGGCCTTCAGCCACTGCAAACTAAGTCCAGATGCATGCACTCCCCCGCTTGTGCATCTGGCTTACATGGGTCCTGGAGAATTGAACTGGGATCCTTTGGTTTTGCAGGCAAATGCCTTATCACTAAGCCATCTCACCAGCCAGAGAATCTCTCTTTTAAAATTACTGAATTATTCGAATCAAGGATCCAGTTTTCAGCAAGAATTATCAAATCATGCAAGCATGCAAGAGGCCAATTTAAAGGTGTTTTAAGCTGTGAGCTGTAAGATTTTAAGAAAATGCTTATGTGAACTAAAATGTTTCAGATCTTTACATGCCAAATACCAAACCAGGAAGATACATTTAGTAGAAATTGACAGAAATGAAGGAATAAACAAAAAATGTGTCTGAAAGGCTCAAAAAAATGAAGAAAGATGAACAGAATCCATGGAACCTATAGGACTTCATCAGGGACAGATGTAGAACTCAGAAAGGCAAGAGAGAAAGAAACTGGCATGGAAGAAATCTGAAGAAATACTGGCAGAATATTCTCAAACTTGATGGAGGATATAATTGTGCATATACAAGAATATTCATAGACTCAGAGTATATCAGAAGCCACACCAAACAACATTACTATAAAATAAAAGATAATAAAGAGACTCTTAAGATAATCAGGGTCTGATATATTGAATATTCTAAAAAACACACACACAAAGAAATGGTATAAAACAAAAAATATATAGGGGTACATTAAGAATTGCAAGGTAAACACAAGCTGGGGAATTTTGTCACCACTAGACCTGTCTTCCTGGTGTAAATAAAGGGCCTAACACAAAGGTAATAACATAGTAACACAAAGACCTAAGGAGAATAAAGATCTCTAAAAGCTACTTTCACTGTAATTTTCAATATTGGTTTGTGATTCTAATTACTTTGTTTTCTTTTTTTGATTATTGTAAGTTTTGCTTACTTTTTTTTCTTTCTTCCTTTTTCTTTTTAGATAGGATTGGTATGTAGCTCAGGCTACTCTCAAACTTATATTGTAGGCTACACTGGCTTCGAACACAAAGTCTTCCCAAGGGTTGCCATTACAGTTGTTCACCATCTTATCCAGTTTAATACTGTGGATTCTACATAACTCAAGAAACTGGTGCATTAAAATTATCAGGTTTAATTTTAAGTCAAGCACTGTGTAATTTTTTTTTCTTTAACAACTTAAAAAGAAGACAGACTGATTAAGTAAGCAAATCCTTCATTAGGGTAGAAGTAACACTGGTATTCATTCAAATCAGTGTTTTAGAACTTAACTATGTAAAGGTAATCTCCATAGTTACAACAGAGAAAATAGCTGGAGAGCTAAAGAAAAAAAAGGAAATGTGAAAGGAGTTTAAATGTTTCACTACACACAAAAAAATGACAACAAAAATTCAGCAATGCAAAGACAGGACAAAGAGTTATGTGGCATATAAAAATAAATGTTACAATGAAGGAAGCATCAATTTATCAGTAATTATGTTAAGTATAAATGTTGAAGCACTCCGTTCCAAAGAGATAGGTTACAGAATGGATTTTAAAAACATCACCCAAATATGTTTGACAAAAGACTCACATTCTGTCCAAAGACAAAAGAAATAGATGGAAAATAAACTATAAAGTACTTATTTCATGTGAATAGTATTCCCAACATTGTTAATGTGGCTACACTAATATCAAACAACCTACTATTAAAGAAGAAAACATTCATAAAAGAAAAAAATAATGCACATGAATAAGTGTTTTAATATAAGAAGATACAGCAGATAAGATCATTTATACAACCAATATCAGATCATCAAATATATATGCAGTAAAAATTGGACAAAAAATGGCATGCTCTAAATCTCTTGTACTATTGAGGCCTTGGCAACACTAATTTTCTCCTTTCAGGAGATTCAGTCTTCTCAGTGTCAACCACCATCTCCCTGGGGAAGGCTCTCTGGCTAACCATGATAGCAGAACACATATTTAGTCTGGCATTTCCTCTGTAATGTTTCTGAGGTATAGTGCGCGTGCGCGCGCACACACACACACACACACACACACACACACGCACGAACTCACTGGTGCATTCTTGACCCCACAATGATTACTGATGACACCATTGAGGAGGGGGGTGCAGGAGAGGAGACATAAAAGAACAACCCAATGGGAATATGATGAATTTGCAATATGTTCACATATAAGTTTTTCCAACAAATTTATTTTATCTTTTTAAAATATTTATTTGAGAGAGAGAATGTGTGTGCCAGGGCCTCTAGCCACTGTAAATGAACTTCAGGCATAGGTGCTACTGGTACATCTGACTTACGTGGGTACTGGGGAATAGAACCTGGGTCCTTAGGGATCTCAGGCAAGTACCTTAACCAGTAAGCCATCTATACAGCCCTCCAAAATTCATTTTTAATTGGCATAAATGAAGGAATAGATAGTTCTACAATGTTGTTGGATATCCCACTGTCTTCAATTAGAACAACTAGCTATCAGATAATTTAGGTAATAGGGGATCCAAACTATTACACCAGATATATTCAGAACCTTTTACTCAACAAACACATTTCAAACATTCTTCTCAAAAATTCACATGAGATATATCCAGGATAGCTCATATTCATAGTCATATCATGTCTTCATGCAGGACAAAAAGTGATTTGATATAATGCTTTTTGCTTGATCAAAATGGAATGAAGAAATCAATACTAGAACGAAAACTTGTATATTCCCCAAATTTTGGAAATTAAATTACAATGTCTTAAATAATGAATGCATCAAAGAAGACTCCAAATAGTGACTTGGAAAATGAAAATGAATCAAAAAGTCTATTACTGAAACTGAGGATACATAGTGAAAGCAGCAGTCAGGAAAATTTGTGGGATTTGCTTGAAATATGTCAACTGCTTTTGGAAGGACTGATATAGCAACCTGTCTTTATACCCATGAACATCGAATGGATCCCCTCTTACATATATCTTCTTTTTGTCCCTTTTGTTCCTCATTTTATATTATGTAGAAACTTTGTATGGACACATCATATGTTAGTACTCTCATTTGCCTCCTCCTTTTCCCATACTACTTTGAGGTCCTTCCTTATTGAGATTGCTGATATTCACCATGGAATTGTGAGTTGTAAGTTGTGAGAACAGCTGTGAGTCATTGTAATGGAGGGCAACGTTTTTTGATATTCCCTTCTAACCTGTGGCTCCAACATTCTTTCCACCCTTTCTTCTGCAAAAGTCACCTAACCTTGGTGGCTATGCTTTAAATCTACATTAGTGTTGAACTCTCAGCAGCTTCTGGATTTCTGCTTTGGTGTGGTTTGAGTATCCTCAGTGTCTATCTCCACTACCCTGGCCCAGGTTGTCAAGCGCAGAATGGAAGTGGCACTCTTGCTCATCTTACCAGTTCCCCTGTACTTATGTCTTCTTTAATTCTGTTCAAAATATATTCTAGTTTTGATTGTATAAATTATCAACATTACTGTTATCTCCAAAGTATTTTTGATTCTTATTACAAATGAAATTATTTCCTTTTGGGGGGAGTGTTCATCATTATTCCAGCTAATCACAACTAAATTCTGTATGTTGCTACTTTTCTGAATTTATTTGTAGTTATGTAATATTGTTATTTTCTCATTTATTATCATCAACTTTAGATAATATTAGTTCTCTTCTAATTGGGTATCTTATGTTTCTTTCCCTGGATGAAGTGCTGTGGCTTGGACTTCCAATACTATGTTGAAGCAAAGTATCAGAAAGCCTTGGCTTGTTCCTCATCCTAGAAAAGAGATTCCATTGTTTTACCTGAAGCATATCATTTGGTTTAGCTATGAAAATATCTACATATTATAAATTCTCAAAAAGCAGAGTTTATGGGTATAAAGTATATGTATGTCATTTTTCTTGGGTTTGTATGAAGAATTTATATTACCCTTTGGGCAAAATCATGTCATTTTCTGGATAATAAAAGTCTTAGTTAAAAGCCACTGCTGTCAATTTTGAGTCATTCTAGAACAAATTTTGTCCATCCATCACAAATAACTCCTAAATTGATTACAGATGCGTATAACCCTAAATTATTGTTGAATAAGCAAACTAAATGTTTAACCTGAGATTTGCATTACTCTTCTTAGTGATAGTAATCATTTTTATAGGGCATGACAACATACTGAAAGTTACCTTATATATGGATGAATATTTGGTACAGAAAGAGGTAAGGTCCCATGTTTGCAAAGCCTCTACAATCCCTAATATCTTGTACTGCTTTGCAAAGTGATATGGCTTGAAAGGTTACAATAAATTTATCACAGAAAATTTGTCTTGGAAATATTTCTGTCAGAAATCGTCAATGACCTCATTATATACTAAGTTCACATGTTATGGAAAGAAGGACAAAGGTTTTATGTACATTTCTCCTCTAGCTTTCCTTCTTCTAAGTTAGGTTGATGCATATGTTGGAAGTCTGGAGTTTTGATATAGCATCAACCTAATCAAATCTAGAATAACATTTTTGTCAAATACAGTTTTATGAGCAAAATATGAAAACTTTCCCCCTTTCTACTCTTAACTTATAAACAAATTTAGTACCTTTGGCTTAATTTTTCAGTTTCTATTTTTTGAAACATTTTACCTTTTCAGTATTTATGTGTTTATTTAAAGCTATCTTTACATAAGGTATGGCTGTGTACTCCTACAATCAAAGTACCCAGGAGTCTGGGGCAGAAGGACATGAATTCCAAGACAGCCCCAGAATACCTGATTATCCATATATATATATATATCTTATACCTATTTGTTTCATCTAAATGACACAAGTATACATAAATTTTTCAAGTCAAGATCATACTTTTTGTAATTTATTTTATAGTTTAAGTGTTAAAATTGAACAAAATAAAACAATCACATACCTAAAAGACACAAAGTAATTATTTAGGGAAAAAAATTAAAATAGTCAGTAGCTGAAATAACTGAATTCCTAACAGAAACGCACCTGGATGTTACTTTGGATGAGTGATGTGTCATGGTCATGTTTTAGAGGAAAACAGGACATGTACACACTAGTGGAGAAATCAACCACATTTGGAAAATTACTGGAGAATTGGCAATGCCAGCAAATTGGGTAATGTCCACCTTCTGAAGAGGATTTGCATATTGTTGTTAAGAACATTTATCAAAAATAATGTGAAGTAAGATAAAACAAGTTTTGTTATCCTCACAACACAGGTTAATTTCATGAATGCTATCTAATTACTTTGTTTCTTTCCAAAATTTGTGATTCCTTTTTTATTGATTCACATTATAGAACATAATGTTGTAGTACATTATTTATAGAGTTATATCTGAAAAACTTAAAAAGGCAAAATATGTTGCAGAGCATTCATATGACAACTATGTATTTTGTTACAGGCATAGCACCATGGGGTGCTACTGATGAAATACTTGGAGACAGCAGCAACAGTTTATCTAGCTGTTTTCCTTGTAGAAGCATGATGGATGCAAAGTTCATCTGTCATTGACCAGAGGTGTAATTTTTCTTTTTCTTTTGCAACTTGTCTGAACTTAGTGCAATGGGTCACTTGTTACTCTGTATGACCATTTGTGCAAGCAAACAAGAGCCTTTTTTTTTTTTTTTTTTTTTTTTTTTTTTTTTTTTTTTTTTTTTTTTTTTTTGTTCCGGAAGTAAATCTTTGTAAATGTCAGGTTCTTTCCCCATCATGTTCAAATTGGAAGTTAAGTATAGCAACATTCTGTAGATGTTTGCAGATCCTTTTCCTCAATTAAAAATTTTCTATACTAACCTCATCTACAAGTAAGATTTTATGTCTTATATAAATATCAATATAAGATTTTATGTCTTATGTAAAAATCAATATAAATATCAGTGATATGAAGAAATGGAGTGATAAAAATAGTTTGATCTTTACACACACTGATCTGAATAGTGAGAAGCAAAAAAAGATAAGTCCTCTGAATCTAGTTTCAAAAGAAGTCCTAGCTGATAAAATTTAGTTTCAGGTGAAGGAGAGAGAGATCTTGTCCCAGTTCATAGATTACAATACTAAATTCCTCTGTAAAATGTCTGGAAATTACATATGTGAAAGTGACAAGCTCCTATCTCTACTTAAAGGGAACACTATCCTAACAAACTTCTGTTGTAGACAGCCTCACATTGCTAGGATGAATATCCAAACATTTTATGGGAGCAAGGGGCTTAATTCAAGCTTACAGTTCCATGGGGAAGTTCCATCAATGGTGGAAAAAGTTGCTTCTATACATCCAAGCAGAGAGATAAACCACCAGCAGTCAGGAAACACACACACACACACACACACACACACACACACAAATGGAGCCAGCATATATAAATCCACACTTGCACAGACCTCTCTGCATACCTTTGTGCTGGAATTCAGATATGCCCCCAAACACACCTTTGGGCTGAACCACAGGATCTGGCCACAGTGATACCTCCCCTAACCAGGTGGCTGGAGACCCAAGTTACAAGCAGTAATAAAACACCAGAGGGGGTGTTTATGGGGTACATGCATTCAAACTACCACATGCCACCCGTGGCCACCAATAGATTTGTGACCATTTCACATAGTAAATTGTATTCACTGCTACCTTAAAGGTCCCTGTAGTCTTTAAGAACTTTAAGGTTCTTTCAAAGTCCCAACTATCATCTGAAATTCAAGACTTTCTCATAACAGTGAGAAGTTCAAGTCTACATCCAGAATCAGTGATGACAGTCTCTGGATTTTAAATTTCCATTCCTCTATCTGGGTTAATTAGCTAAGGAAAACTTCCATCCTGAGCCAACAGAAAAAGAAAAAAAAAAAAAATGATAGCTCTTGCACAATCCAGGTATATCCAAAACATCTTTAGGTCTCCATTGCAAACCACAGTCTATGTTATGTCTTAGTGATCATTCTACCAGGAACATCACACCCTGTCCCCATGTCACATTTCAGCAGTGGCTCTTGGAGCCATGTGCACTTCCTGACCCCCTTCCATGCATTTTCATGCCTCTAAAACCAATACCAGGTGCGCAGCCACACAGCCATATTGTCAATCCAGGGAGGAAATAAATCCCAACTCTGTTGAAGAGAAGGTTTCTTCCTTTCAGTCATCTCCTTTCAAAAGTGTTTGCATTTATACCTTTCTCTCTTTCCTGTGTGGAATTTACCTCAGGCATGTTTTATATTGTTTCAATGTAAAGCAGTTGGCCCAAACTCCATGTGGTAGTAATCTGCAGACAATAACTGCTTCAATAACTTAAAACCTGTCTCTGTGTCAGTAATTTTAAACTTCCTTAAATCATGTATCTTTTACTTCCATATCTTCTGCCAAGGACATCAGTGTATTACTTTCAAATCCAATCATGATCAAACTCTTAGGGCTTGGGAAGAACACAGCCAACCATAATGTCTATAGCTTAGTTCCAACAATGTTCCCTTTGGCCTTTTCTTCCCCTTTGAAAGTTCCAAAGCTAACAACATTCTCTCTCTACACTTAGCATTTTCAAATTCTCACCATCATAGTCCATAAAATTTGGCCTACTGCTGTGAGGCTTCTGTAGTTCAAGTACCAAATCCATAATATTTCCTCAGCACATAAGCTCAAAAGACCAAAATCCACATGATCAGACTCATCACAGAACAACACTCCATGCTCAGTACCAAATTTCTGTTGTAGACAGCTTCACATCACTGAAATGAATATTCAAATCAGACCCACTTTATGAGAGGCAAAGGTTTATTTCAAGCTTACAGATCCAGGGAGGAATTACATCAATGAAATAAGAAGCCACTTCCATATATCCAAGCAGAGAGAAAAATCACCACCAGCTAGACAACACCAAAAAAACAGCAAGTACAAGAATCCACAAGAGCTCAGATCTCTTTGCATAACTTCGGGCTGCAATTCTAACTCATCCTCAATACATTTTTGGGCTGGACTCAATATCCATTCCCAGTGACACCTCATCTAGCCTGGTGGCTAAAGACTCAAGTTAAAAGCTTTCATAAAATATATAAGTCTCTGGATGTCATATATTCAAACTACCATATCTTCCATTGTTAATGTTATTTTAGTAAAAACATTTTTTTTTAATCTCTTAGAAAAAGAAAAACAAAGTAAGTTCACAAAATATTTGCAAGTATGCAGAGCAAATTAGTTATGCAATGGTCACATCAATGAGTCAAAGCTGACCTACTTCGGTGACTTAATTCCAGTTACCCCCTTTCATTCAACAACAGGAAGAAGCAATGCCTGTCCTTCTGAGGCAAAATAGAAAGATAGGACATATTAATGGGAGATATTAAGGGAATGAAGCTCCTTACCATGGGATCTATTTTGTGTTTCATGATGGTTGTGAATCATGAAACTTCAAAACAAATAATAAATTTAAATTTCTTACAGAGATAAGTCTTTTCTTCCCTGAAGATATCACAAACAAAGATGTTAAAAACAAGGTATATTTTCTTAGGCTAAAATGTATGCGTTCTTGAGTTCATTTACATTGATACTCCTATCTCATCCCTCACTGTAAACAATGTGCCTCATAAAACTATTATTTCATTTATAAAAGAAAATTTACATACATCACACACACACACACACACACACACACACACACACACACACTTATTGTAAAGACAATTATATTAATTACTTTCTCATTGATGGGAAAAAATATATATACCTAACCACAAGCAACGTGGGAAAGGAAATAATTTATTTTGGCTTACAATGCCAAAAAGAAAGTAGTGCACCATGGGATGGAAAGGATGGCAGGAGCAGAGATCTGGTGTTTCAACTCTCATCATCCAGGATAAAGTACAGAGAGAAAAAGAGAAAGAGAGTAGCAAAAGACCAAGATATAACACCTCAAAGCCCATTCCTGAACAGACACACTTCCTCAAGCAATGAAACATTTCCTAAAGGTTTCAAAAGCCTCTGGAACAGTGTCAACAACTGGTGACCAAGTATCAAACATATGAGTATATAGGGCATAACATTCAAACCATAGCAACTTCTAAGTCCATTGCTCTCCTGGAGAAGCTGGTATATATATCTTCAGTATAAACCATCTTTCTGCTACACATCTCTCTTTCTAATGTCTACACTGAAGTCAGAATTGTGCATTATCCTTTTGCATCACTCACACTGTCCCAAAATTCTTTTCTGCTGTGTAGTCATGCATCTGGCTTTAGTAAGTGGAGGTTCCTAATTGCAGAGAACTCATCAGGCTTCCGAAGACATGACTGGGCTGCATCTTCTTGTTGCCTAGGACACATCTTTGTATGATGGTGGTATTCATTAAACCTGCTGTATCAAAAAGTGATGAAGGAGACTTCCAGGTAAGATGGCATCATAGGAGCCATGCCAAACCAGCCCAGGGAGGAATTTAAA
Organism: Orientallactaga sibirica; assembly: GCA_036365145.1. Taxonomy (NCBI): domain Eukaryota; kingdom Metazoa; phylum Chordata; class Mammalia; order Rodentia; family Dipodidae; genus Orientallactaga; species Orientallactaga sibirica. The sequence goes on along the minus strand of JAEOAD010000603.1, from coordinate 3,116,365 downwards.
CAAAACTACAACAAAATACACTCTTCTTCTGAAAAGTGCAGGAATATAGATTTTTCTTAGACACAGCGGAGAAGCAGGAGAGACCAAGATCCACCAGAAAGGAGGAAAATGGCCAGAATCCTATTGAGGAGCTTGCAGCCCCAATCTATGGCAGCCCCAATCCACACAATCTGTGCATCTGGCATCACCTGCCAGGCACACCTAGCAGCAGCAGCAGAAACCAAACAAGGAGACTTTCCAACTTCATCAGCCTCCTTGCAGAGTCCAGAAATCTAAAGAAAAGTCAGCTGAGATCAACTAAGGAGCTACTGAAAGAGCTGGGGGAGGGGATGGTGTGAGTAACTCCAGGCTTCCTGAACTCTCCCATTTGCCCCAATCATCAGAAACAGGAACCTCAGTGGCAGTGCATCCATCATAGCTGAATAGAGCTTCAGCTCCACAACACAACCACAGCATTGGTGAGATTGGAAGCTACACCAAAAGGTAACTCAAAAAAACAAACAAAACAAAACAAACAAACAAACAAAAAAAAAAAAAAAACAGGTACATAGGCCTGCATTGAAAGTACTAATCTCTGCAGGTTATAGGTTATATATTTTTGGTTGGCTTTACCATTTTCAAATAAGCTGTACTTGGGGGCTGAATAATGCTGCTTTTAATGCTTATAGATTTATAGGGCCATTGTATTTTGCTTCTGTCATTATTGGTGGTAGGGTCTGATCCAGATCAAGGCTGACCTGGCACCCAATTCAGAATAATTCTCTACCTCCTAGCTGACAGGATTAAAGGTATAGAACACACACCCTTAGGGATTTTGGCCTTATAAGACTATTTGTTTGTTTTAATCCCCACACTTGTATCCTCTGTGATGGTTTGTGCATATTGCTTAGTTGAAGTTTAGAATTTCCCAGTATATTGTTCCACCCAGTCCACTAGAATGCTTGCTTAGCAAGCAAACTCAATACCTAGAATTACTTCTGGGGTTGGACTGGTGTACAAGACCTACAATTGGTACCTTAACTGATATCCTGAAAGCATATAAATGTGAATCACCATATTTAAGAACACTGCAGATAAGTAGAAAACCTAAGTATCAAATCAATTCAGGATGCAAAAGTTACTACATCACAATACAAGAAACACAAAGAATCAAGAAAATGCAATCCCACCAAAACTTATAAATTCATCAGAAATGATCACCAATGAGACTGTTTTAGATCAAATATCTGAAAAAAGATTTTAAAGGAATGATTCTATCTATACTCACACAAATGAAAGAAGAAATGAATGGATTCACAGAAGAAAACAAACTCCTGAAAGACAGCACAGAAAACCAATTTAATGAAACAAAAAGGTCATTACAGGACATGAGTAAGGAAATAGAAATACTGAACAAAAACCAGGCTGAAATCCTAGTTCTGAAGAACACAGTAAGTCAAATAAAAACCCTGTGGAAAGTCTCACCAGTAGAATGGATGAAGGAGAGAAGAGAATATCTAAAGTAGAATACAAGATAGAAGACCTAATACAGTCCTCCAACAAAGAGAAAGATAAGCTAATAGAAAGGTATGAATGGGAAATCCAAGACATCCAGGACACTATAAAAAAATCAAACATAAGAATTCAGGGTATAGGGCTGGAGAGATGGCTTAGTGGTTAAACACTTGCCTATGAAGCCTAAGGACCCCAGTTTGAGGCTTGATTCTCCAGGACCCACGTAAGCCAGATTCACAAGGGGGTGCATGCACCTGGAGTTCGTTTGCAGTGGCTGGAGGCCCTGGTGCACCCATTCTCTCTCTCTCTCTCTCTCTCTCTCTCTCTCTCTGCCTATTTCTGTATCTCTCTCAAATAAATAAATAAATAATGAAATATTAAAAAAAAAAAAAAAGAATTCAGGGTATAGTAGAAGGAGAAGAATTTCAGTCCAGAGGCTTAGTAGGCATTTTCAACACAATCATAGAAAAAAATTTCCCCAAATTGGGAAAGAAATTCCAATGCAGGTATAAGACACTTTTAGAACACCAAACAGACAAAACCTAGAAAGAATCTCTCCTTGCCACGTTATAATTAAACTACTAAACACACAAACCACAGAAAATATATTGAAAGCTGTTATAGAGGAAAAGCAAGTGACTTTTAAAGGCAAATCCATCAAGATTAAAACAGGTAACTCAACACAAACTTTAAAATTCAGACAGGCTTGGAATGATGTATTACAGGTTTTGAAAGTAAAAACCAATCAAACAAGATTACTTTATCCTGCAAAGCTATCTATCCATATTGATGGAGAAATAAGGACATCCACAACAAAAACTGGCAAAAGGAATTTGCGACAACTAAACCAGCTCTACAGAAAATACTTGAAGGAATCCTTCACACTGAAGGGAAATCAAAACACACAGGAGGAAATATATATGTTGTAGCAGACAGCTTCAGGTTCGCTGAGATGAACTTCCAGACCAGGCACAGTTATGGAGGAAGGGATATTATTTATTGAAGCTTACAGATCCAGGGGAAGTTCCATAATGGCAGAAGTGGCCTGCTCTCCACAGGACCAGGCAAGAGAGAGCAAAAGCCAAGCCACCAGCTAGCTACACAGCACACAGAGCAAAAGTACAGCCAAAAGTCACACAGCACACTTCAGGAACTCCTGCTAGGCACAGTTGCATATCTTTACAATGGAATCTCAACCGCACACCTTAAGACCAGTCCCCAGTGACATTGCCTCTAGCAAGGTGATTGCAGATGCAAACTATAACTAATAAAACACTGAATATATTGGGGGACATATATTCATATATGCATCTAAGCTTGAAAATATGAAAGAAATGGATGATTTCCTTGATTTACATGACCTACCTATATCTAAATTAAATCAAGATGAGATTAACCATTTAAATAAACCTATAACAAGTACAGAGATCCAAGCAGTTATAAAAAAATGTCCCAACTAAAAAAAAAAAAAAAATCCAGGCCTAGATGGATTCACTGGTGAATTTTTCCAGACATTCATGGAAGAACTAACACCACTGCTTCTCAAACTTTTCCATAAAATATAAAAGGAAGGAATTCTAAAAACTCCTTCTATGAAGCCAGCATCACCATGATACCAAAACCAGACAAAGACAGAACAAAAAAAGAAAATTGCAGACCAATATTCCTTATGAAAATATATGCAGAATTTCTCAACAAAGTATTGGCAAACAGAATACAAGAATATATCAGAAAAATTATTCACCCCAACCAAGTAAGCTTTATCCCAGAAATGTAGGGATAGTTCAACATATGAAAATCGAAAAATGCAGTATACATATAAATGGACTAAAGGACAAAAATCACATGATCATCTCAATAGATGCAGAAAAGGCACTGGACAAAGTCCAACACCCCCTCATGGTAAAAGTATTACAGAAACTGGGAATACAAGTAAAATATCTCAACATAATAAAAGCTATTTATGACAAACCTACAGCCAACATAATATTAAATGGGGAAAAATTGAAGCTTTTCCACTAAATTCAGGAACAAGACAAGGGTGTCCACTGTCCCCACTTTTATTTTATATAGTACTGAATGTCTTAGCTATAGTAATAAGGCAAGAGACACTCATAAAAGGGATAGAAATTGGAAGGGAAAAGATCAAATTATCATTATTTGCAGATGATATGATTCCTAAAGACTCTGCCAGCAAACTGTTAGAGCTGATAAACACTTTTAGCAATGTAGCGGGATACAAAATAAACACAGAAATCAGTAGCTTCTCTATATACTATCAACAAACATGCAGAGGATGAAATCAGGAAATCTCTCCCATTCACAATTGCCCCAAACAAAAATAAAATACCTCAAAATAAACTTAACCCGAAAAGTGAATAATCTCTACAATAAGAACTTTAAAACATTCAAGCAAGAAATTGCAGAAGACACAAGGAAATGGAAAGACATCCCATGTTCTTGGATTGGAAGAATCAATATTGTGAAAATGTCAATCTTACCAAAAGCAATCTACACATTTAATGCAATCCCCAGTAAAATTCCAATGGCATTCTTCACAGAAAAGAGAAAAAACAATCCTAAAATTCATCTGGAAACACAAAAAGTCTCAAATAGCGAAAAGAATTTTGGGCAACAAAAATCAGGCTGGTGGTATAACCATACCTGATTTTAAGTTATATCACAAAGCCATAGTAACAAAAACAGCATGGTACTGGCACAATGACAGACATGTAGCTCAGTGGAACAGAATAAAAGACCCAAATATTAATCCAGGCAGCTACAGCCACCTGATTTTTAACAAAAATGCCAAAAATATTCATTGGAGAAAAGATAGCCTCTTCAACAAGTGGTGCTGGGAAAATTGGACATCTGTATGTAAAAGGATAAATGTAGATCCTTGTCTCCCTCTATGCACAAGAGTCAAGTCCAAATGGATCAGGGACCTTAATATCAGACCTGAAACTCTGAAACTGCTAGAGGAAAAGGTAGGGGAAACCCTTCAACATATTGGCATAGGCAAGGACTTTCTAAATATAACTCCAATTGCTCAGCAAATAAAACCACTAATCAACTACTGGAACCTTATGAAATTACAAAGCTTTTGTACAGCAAAGTACACTGTGAATAGAGCAAAAAGACAACCTACAGAATGGTAAAAAATCTTTGCTAGCTATACATCTGACAGAGGATTAATATCCAGAATATACAAAGAACTCAAAAAACAGAATGATAAGAATTCAAACAACCCCGTTAAAAAACAGGCTATGGAACTAAATAGAGAATAATTGGAAGATGAAATACAGATGGCATATAAACATCTAAAAAAGTGTTCCACATCCTTAGCCATCAGGAAAATGCAAATTAAAACCACTTTGAGATTCCATTTCACTCCTGTCAGAATGGCTACCATCAAGAAAACAAATGACAATAAGTGTTGGTGTGGATGCAGAAAAAGAGGAACACTTCTAAACTGTTGGTGGGAATGTAATCTGGTCAGGCCATTTTGGAAATCAGTGTGGAGGTTCTTGAGACAGCTAGAAACAGATTTACCATATGATCCAGCTATAGCACTCCTAGGCATATATCCAGAGGACTCTTCTTACTACCTTAGAGATACTTGCACAACCATGTTTATTGCTGCACTATTCACAATAGATAGGAAATGGAACCAGCCTAGATGTCCCTCCACAGATGAATGGATAATAAAGATGTGATAAATTTACACAATGGAGTTCTATTTGGCAGTAAAGAAAAATGAAATTATGAAATTTGTAGGGAAATGGATGGATCTGGAAAGGATTATACTAAGTGAGGTAACCCAGGCTCAGAAAGCCAAATGTCACATGTTCTCTCTCATATGTAGATCCTAACTACAAATGTATAAACTTGTTTGTGAACTGGAACCAACAATAGGTACCAGAAACCAGTAAGCTGGTAAAAGGCTATAAGGGAGGGAGGAAAGGGAAGGACTTAAGTGTATGGTATTGCACATATGTAAGTAGAAGAACAGATTACAGGGAGGGGAATGGCCTAAATGAGGCCATGGGAAGAGAATGCATAAAAGAAGGGCAGGGAGAGGGTCAATCTAAATTCAAGATTTGTGAATAAGACTTATGTCTTGAATAATGGCACATCTAGAAGCTGTAGACTGTTACTAGAAAATTTTCAGTCCCTGGCATGGGATACATTCCAGTTAGTTGTTGGTCAAGGAGGTCCAGGTAGCCTCCAAAACATTAAAGGCTTTTGCCAAAGCCCTTGGGTTCCCTTGAGAAACGTATAGTAAGACCCTATTGCTGAAGACATCTCTTGCCTGAGAGGCAAGGTCACTGAGAAAGCAAGCTGGTGCTGAGCAGAAAACCTTCTCCCTGTAGACCAGCCAACTGAAAGTTGGACAAAGCTGCACTGCATGCAGCCATATGGGAGACAGAAGTCATCAGCAGTGAAAACAGTGGACACTGAATATTCAAGTTTGGCCATACAGGCCTAATGACTGAACGGGTGCAATAGTGGCATGTCTACTCTTGGGGTAACCAACTGCTCCATAATTGGACTGAAGGCCCTCTCTATGGGAGGAAATACATGCCTGGTACTGAAAAACCTAAGCAAAAGTCTATGGCAGGTGAGGTCATGAGCCTTAGGGTATAAAGCCTGCTCCTGTCTGACTAAATGTGTATATTATTCCCACCAAGCTGCCCTAGGGGCACTACACTTAATGTTCATGTTCACATATTAACGCTACTCTCACTTCTGGTTAGAGAAGCTTCTCTTTTCAGATGGCGATGACCACTGGGACCACCCAAAAGGCAACATAATGCTGAGAATAAGGGATAGAGGAGTGCCCAGCACTGAAACACCTCTGTCACACCCTCCAAGGTTCAGAGACCATTGCAAAAGAGGGGGAGGATAGAATGGAAGAGCCAAGGGAAGGGTCTGACTTCTTACAATGCAATTGCCCAGACAGAAATTGGCCTTGATATCTGTGACCTTGCAGTGCCTGGCAATACCTTCACAAGACCCTCAAAACAGAAGAAAAAGATGATAACAGCAAATTAAAAGAAAGACTAATGGAGAGAGGGAGGGGATATGATGGAGATTGGTGTTCTAAAGTGGAATGGGGGCAGGGGAGGGGAGGGAAATATCATATGTTTTTTGTATGTAAGTATAGAAGGTGTCAATAAAATTTTTTTTAAAAAAAAGGTATTATGTAGAAGGATTAAAATAGATCCGTGTCTCTCTCCATGCACAGGAGTCAAGTCCAAGTGGGTCAGGGACCTTAATATCATACCTCATCCTCTGAAAATGCTAGAGGAAAAGGTAGGGGAAACCCTTCAACATATTGGCATAAGCAATGATTTTCTGAATATAACCCTAATTGCTCAGGAAATAAAAACACTAATCAACCACTGGGATCTCATGAAATTACAAAGCTTTTGTACAGCAAAGGACACTGTGAATAGAGCAAAGAGACAACAAACAGAAGGGTGAAAGGGTGAAAATCTTTGCCAGCTATACATCTGACAGAGGATTAATATCCAGAATATACAAAGAACTCAAAAATCAGAACACTAAGAAATCAAACAACCCAAGTAAAAAATGGGCTATGGAAATAAATAAAAAGTTCTCAGAAGAAGAAATACAGATAGCATATAAACATCTAAAAAATTGTTCTACATCCTTAGCCATCAGTGCTATGCAAATTAAAACTACTTTCAGATTCCATCTCACTCCTGTCAGAATGGCTACTGTCAAGAAAACAAATGACAATAAGTGTTGGTGAGGATGCAGAAAAGAGGAACACTTCTACACTGTTGGTGGGAATGTAATTTGGTCCAGCCATTGTGTAAATCAGTGTGGAGGCTCTTGAGACAGCTAGAAACAGATTTACCATATGATCCAGCTATAGCACTCCTAGGCATATATCCAGAGGACTCTTCTTACTACCTTAGAGATACTTGCACAACCATGTTTATTGCTGCACTATTCACAATAGATAGGAAATGGAACCAGCCTAGATGTCCCTCCACAGATGAATGGATAATAAAGATGTGATAAATTTACACAATGGAGTTCTATTCGGCAGTAAAGAAAAATGAAATTATGAAATTTGCAGGGAAATGGATGGATCTGGAAAGGATTATACTAAGTGAGGTAACCCAGGCTCAGAAAGCCAAATGTCACATGTTCTCTCTCATATGTAGATCCTAACTACAAATGTATAAACTTGTGTGTGAACTGGAACCAACAATAGGGACCAGAAACCAGTAAGCTGGTAAAAGGCTATAAGGGAGGGAGGAAAGGGAAGGACTTAAGTGTATGGTATTGCACATATGTAAGTAGAAGAACAGATTACAGGGAGGGGAATGGCCTAAATGAGGCCATGGGAAGAGAATGCATAAAAGAAGGGCAGGGAGAGGGTCAATCTAAATTCAAGATTTGTGAATAAGACTTATGTCTTGAATAATGGCACATCTAGAAGCTGTAGACTGTTACTAGAAAATTTTCAGTCCCTGGCATGGGATACATTCCAGTTAGTTGTTGGTCAAGGAGGTCCAGGTAGCCTCCAAAACATTAAAGGCTTTTGCCAAAGCCCTTGGGTTCCCTTGAGAAACGTATAGTAAGACCCTATTGCTGAAGACATCTCTTGCCTGAGAGGCAAGGTCACTGAGAAAGCAAGCTGGTGCTGAGCAGAAAACCTTCTCCCTGTAGACCAGCCAACTGAAAGTTGGACAAAGCTGCACTGCATGCAGCCATATGGGAGACAGAAGTCATCAGCAGTGAAAACAGTGGACACTGAATATTCAAGTTTGGCCATACAGGCCTAATGACTGAACGGGTGCAATAGTGGCATGTCTACTCTTGGGGTAACCAACTGCTCCATAATTGGACTGAAGGCCCTCTCTATGGGAGGAAATACATGCCTGGTACTGAAAAACCTAAGCAAAAGTCTATGGCAGGTGAGGTCATGAGCCTTAGGGGTATAAAGCCTGCTCCTGTCTGACTAAATGTGTATATTATTCCCACCAAGCTGCCCTAGGGGCACTACACTTAATGTTCATGTTCACATATTAACGCTACTCTCACTTCTGATTAGAGAAGCTTCTCTTTTCAGATGGCGATGACCACTGGGACCACCCAAAAGGCAACATAATGCTGAGAATAAGGGATAGAGGAGTGCCCAGCACTGAAACACCTCTGTCACACCCTCCAAGGTTCAGAGACCATTGCAAAAGAGGGGGAGGATAGAATGGAAGAGCCAAGGGAAGGGTCTGACTTCTTACAATGCAATTGCCCAGACAGAAATTGGCCTTAATATCTGTGACCTTGCAGTGCCTGGCAATACCTTCACAAGACCCTCAAAACAGAAGAAAAAGATGATAACAGCAAATTAAAAGAAAGACTAATGGAGAGAGAGGGAGGGGATATGATGGAGATTGGTGTTCTAAAGTGGAATGGGGCAGGGGAGGAGGGAAATATCATATGTTTTTGTATGTAAGTATAGAAGGTGTCAATAAAATTTTTTTTTAAAAAAAGGTATTATGTAGAAGGATTAAAATAGATCCGTGTCTCTCTCCATGCACAGGAGTCAAGTCCAAGTGGGTCAGGGACCTTAATATCATACCTCATCCTCTGAAAATGCTAGAGGAAAAGGTAGGGGAAACCCTTCAACATATTGGCATAAGCAATGATTTTCTGAATATAACCCTAATTGCTCAGGAAATAAAAACACTAATCAACCACTGGGATCTCATGAAATTACAAAGCTTTTTGTACAGCAAAGGACACTGTGAATAGAGCAAAGAGACAACAAACAGAAGGGTGAAAGGGTGAAAATCTTTGCCAGCTATACATCTGACAGAGGATTAATATCCAGAATATACAAAGAACTCAAAAATCAGAACACTAAGAAATCAAACAACCCAAGTAAAAAATGGGCTATGGAAATAAATAAAAAGTTCTCAGAAGAAGAAATACAGATAGCATATAAACATCTAAAAAATTGTTCTACATCCTTAGCCATCAGTGCTATGCAAATTAAAACTACTTTCAGATTCCATCTCACTCCTGTCAGAATGGCTACTGTCAAGAAAACAAATAACAATAAGTGTTGGTGAGGATGCAGAAAAAGAGGAACACTTCTACACTGTTGGTGGGAATGTAATTTGGTCCAGCCATTGTGTAAATCAGTGTGGAGGCTCTTGAGACAGGTAGAAATAGATTTACCATATGATCGAGCTATAGTACTCCTAGGCATATATCTGAAGGATTCTTCTCACCTCCTTAGAGATACTTGCACAATCATATTTATTGCTACTCTATTCACAATAGCCAGGAAAATGAAACCAGCCTAGATGTCCGTCCACAGATGAACGGATAATAAAGATGTGGTACATTTACACAATGGAGTTCTAACCAGCAGTAAAGAAAAATGAAATTATGAAATTTGTAGGGAAATGGATGGATCTGGAAAGGATTATACTAAGTGAGGTAACCCAGGCTCAGAAAGCCAAATGTTGCATGTTCTCTCTCATATGTGGATCCTAGTTACATATGTATAGACTTGTGTGTAAGTTGGAACCAGAAATTGTTAGCAGAGGCCAGTAAGCTAGAAAAGCTTATAAGGGAGGGAGGAGAGGGAAGGACTTAAAGGGATGCTATTGTATATATGAAATAGAAGAACAGATATAGGTAGGGGAAAGGCCTAAGTAAGACCAGGGGAAGAAAAATGTGTAAAAGAAAGGGAGGGTCAATCAAAATTCAAGATATTCTGAATAAGATTTATGTAAACCTACTTTTTTGAATAATAGCACATCCAGAAGCTATAGATTGTTACTAGAAAATTTTCAGTGCCTAATATGAGATACCTTCCAGTGAGTTGTTGGCTAGGGAGGTCCCTGTTTCCTCCAAAACATTACAGGCTATTGCCAAGGCCCTTGGTTTCCCTTGAGAAACAGATGGTAAAACCCTATTGTTGAAGACCTCATTTGCCTCAGTGGCAAGGACACTGAGAAATCAAGCTGGTGCTGAGCAGAAAATCATCTCCCTCTAGACCAGCCAACTGAAAGCTGGAAAAAGCTGCACAATATGCAGCCATATGGGAGACAAAATCATCAGCGGTGAAAACAGTGGACACTGGAAACCTCAACTTTGGCCAGACAGGCCAAATGAATGAATGGGTGCAATAGTGGCATGTCTGCTCTTGGGGAAACCAACTGCTCCCTCATTGGACTGAAGGCCTCCTCTATGGGAAGAATACATGCCTGCTACTGAAAAAACTAATCAAAATTCTATGGCAAGGGGGTCATGAGTCTTAGGGGTATAAAGCCTTCTCTTGTCTGGCTAAATGTACATATTATTCCCACCAAACTGCCCTGAAAACACTACAATTAATGTTCATATTCATATTCACATATTAATGTCACTTCTGGTGAGATGGCAATGACCACTGGGATGACCCAAAAGGCAATATAGTGCTGAGAAGAAGGGACAAAGAAGGGTCCAGCACTGCAACATCTCTATTACACCCTCCAAGGCTCAGGGTCCATTGTGGAAGAGGGGACAGAAAGAGTATAAGAGCCAAAGGAAGGATACGACTCCTTCCAATGTAACTGTCCAGACAGAAATTGGCCTTGATATCCATGACCTCACAGTGCCTAGCAATACCTTCACAAGACACTCATAATAGGAGAAAAAGTTGATGACATCAAATTAAAAGAGAGACTAAAGGAGAGAGGGAGGGGATATGATGGAGGGTTGAGTTCTGAAGGGCAATGGGGGAAGGGAGGGAAATATCATGGTTTATTGTCTGTAAGTATAGAAGTTGTCAATAAAAAAGTGATGAAAATGGAAAAAATATTAGATTACACAAGTGCATACATTAATTTTCTTACAATTATGTAGTTACAATATATTAAGACAATTAAAACTATTTCTTTGCAATTTTGAACTTTGCAGATATTCAAGGTATTAAACTGCTGACTTTTTTCTGAAAAAAGTAGAGCAAAAAAGCACATATTAAAATAGTTAAATACATTTGTTTTATAATTATTTTTAATATACAATTAATGTCAAGTGGAATTTTAGAAAGACAAAACACTAAAGTGTTTATTTTGTGAAATACTGAGAACATACCTCATCCAAAGATGTCTCTACTTGTCCTTGACCACATAGAAACTAATTTTAAGTAGATAGCATGGCTTCCTTTTCTGTTCACTTATCTATCATTTGTTTGCTAGGTTTTGATAAAACAATAAAAAAATTATTATTCTTTTAAGCTAACACTAATAGATATACAAGGTAAGAAGCCAGTTACTTGATTCTGGAAAGTTTGAGAAAACTAATACCCATTTAAAACAAAGTTGAATGTTATTAAAACAATATCTTAAATTTTTTAAAAAAATCTGTAATTATAATTTTCAAACTTGAAATTGATGATATCAAGAATATCATAAATATGTATAACATTAATACAATAATAAACCAGAAAATGCTTTCAAACTGGTGTCTTATTCTTCAGTCAAATTAGTTTGCTTATATTTTCAGTATTTTTAATAATATCTTAACCATAGAATAGCACCCAAAATGACCCACACATACACATATAAATACACAAGAGACATACACAACTGCACACATATATAAAACAAAAAAATCCCTTATTCATGATATTTTGCAAAAAATGATTTGAGTGTGAATTTTCCTGCCATCTGGTGGCAAGATCAAAACTCAGGCAAGACCTGTTCATTCACGTAAGAAATGCTATCACATTTTAAGATGTTTTACTACTATAAAAACAAACAAAACTTAATTTTATGGAATCCCAGTAATTGATTGAATAGGTTTAGTACTATCCAATCAGTTATTTTAATTATATTTATTGTCATGCCATGTCTTGTTTCACATAATTCTTAAAATTATAATAAATACTAAGACATACTAAACTCAAGACTCAAATGAAAACTGAAGGGTACATTGTTATAATTTAATATGTTTATTCTCATCTAGCTATATTAAATATATAATAAAAACTTAGTATGCAGTATTAGATCATATTAACTCCTATTAGGTAATTGAATTTGATAGAAATAGAGGATCACCAGGCATATGCAGTCAGCCTGGGACTACAGAGTGAGCTCTAGGTCAACCTAGACTTGAGTGAGACCCTGCCTCCAAATTTTGAAAGTCATGAAAATGGTACCATAAAATCCTATATACTGAAGGACATATTATAAGGTCAAACCTGCATCAGGTGCTTGGAGAGAACACCTGAATCACCAGGGCCAGGAGAGGGTAGGATGAAGACCAACTTCAATCTTCTTCTGTTTCTGTCTATATCACTCCCTCTTCTCTCTCTTCTCTCTCTTTCATATTACCTATATTTTTTTCTTCCTTCTTTTCCCTTGGCACTGACCTGTAACTACCAATACCAGCATGTGGTTAACATCCACAAGGAGCTGTTGATCACTGAGACTTACAAGGTTTCCCCAAAGACAGATTTCCCAGAAGACAGATTTCTGTCAGAGTACTTAATGACCCACCAAAGGTTATTGGTAAGGCTCTACTGCTGAAGACACCATATGCTGCTCAGATGAACATGGAGAGACCTGGATGGAATCTGGAAGAGAGTCAGTCCCCAGACAGTTATCTTGTCTAGTTCCAGAAGGCACTAAATAAGTGACTGGGGAAAAACGACCAGCATCTGTCTAAGCAACTCATGGATAAACTACTCAGCAGCAAACAACCTGACATGATGCTCACACAAGTGCAGTAGTGGCACACAGCCATGGTAGGTTACCAACTGCTCTATATTTGGCTAATGGATCTGCTCAGTGGAATGGAACCCATACCTGGAAATGGGAAACAATTCAGAACCATATCCAAAAATGAGCCCGCTCTCCAATATCAAGCTCCCACCAATAGTGGGATACAAGAGGGCCTATGCATACTAAATTCTCTCTAAAATAATAATGGTTATCCATGTGTCTTGCACTGACTTCCCTCTCTGTTGAAGAATCTGTTTCTCTCTTTCAGATGGCAGCATATGCTGAAGAGAGAATCAGCCCATCACACCACAACAGGGCACCAGATGAAACCATTGAGTTATAGGGGAAATGAGCAAGAGTGCTGATTTATTGGTGAACCTGGTACCAGCTAAAGGGTGAAAGAGATAGACACGAAGAACACTCAACCCTACCAAATCCGGCATCCAGAGACACAGAGACTCACAAAACTTCTTCACTGAAATAGACCTAAAATGAATCCAACATGGCTCAGGGAAACTTGTGCAAGAGGGGGCGGACAGATTGTTAGAGCCATGAGTTGGATCATTATATACAGAGTCATTGCCTCTCCTGCATAATTTATGGCTACCCACATAAGGAAAAACCCACACTACCCATGGGGGGAGGATGGAGAGAAGGCTAAAGATGGTTCTGTCATGGCGCTATATATATATATTTTATATATATATATATAAAATATAAAATATATATAATATATATATATATTTTTTATATATATATATAAAAGAATACCTTTTAGTCAAGTATGAATAAGCTATTTTCCATATCTTCTTTTCAAATAAGAATATAACATTTACTTTACATTTGCTAATCTATATATCATCTATAATTTCTTATTGTGTTGAACTAAATAGTTAAATGCTGTCAATTTAATAAAAATATTCATTAGGTACTGAAGAAAAATATTGTATTGGTTCTTGTCTATAATGTATAAACATCATCTATTAACTTCAGTAACACTGGAGAGGATGATAGAATCAGTTAGTAAATTCAGTTCTTCACTTGAGGACACCCTGAAGGATAGCCTCTCACATATATTTAGTAGTCATTTTTGTGATTTCATCTTAAGCTTCTGTGGTAGTTTGAATATATGTCCCCCAATATATTCAGTGTTTTACTGTTTATAGTTTGCATCTGCAATCACCTTGCTAGAGGCAAGGTCACTGGGGGCCGGTCTAAAGGTGTTAATGGTGTGGGTTTGAGATTCCATTGTAAAGATATGCAAATGTGCCTAGCAGGAGTTCCTGCAGTGTGCTGTGTGACCTTTTGGCTGTAGTTTTTGCTCTGTGTGCTGTGGTGGCTGGTTGGCTTTTGCTCTCTTGCCTGGTAAAGTGGTACTGAGGAGTGTGGGGTGAGATGAACCTGACCGTGTGGATATTCGTCTTTTGGAACTTTTGTTTTGGAGGAATGGGCATGGACTTGGTGCTTGCAACTGAAGATGCCTTCTGGAGTGGTAAGCCAAGTTTTATGGACTATTCTGATGAGAGTTTGAGAATGCTAAGTGCAGACAGTATTGAACTTCGAGGCTTGGCTTATGAGCTTTCTAAGGGGAAGGAAAGACTGCAGAGGACTTTGTTGGAACTGGGCTACTGGCATAAGGGATGGCTACGTTCTGCTATCCAGGCCAAGAAAGTTTGATCAAGGTTAAATTTGTAATGGACTGATGTGTTGGCTGAAGATATCGGACTGAGATTTTAAGATTTTAAATTGGAAAACCTGAAGCAAGTTAAAAGTAGAGGCATTGAGGCTGGTTTAGGTGCTATTGTCAACACATTAGCAATCTTAAGGAAGGTGGAAGGAAGGTGGCCCAACTGCATTTACATTAAAACAACGGAGAGGATGCCTGGGGAAAGACTGTTGTTAAAAATGCAAATTCTTGGAAAGAGCTGACTGGAGAAGGAACCTGCTTTTCAAGGCTATGGTTTATTTTGCCCCTGGATTAAGAATATGGCTGTGTCCTGCACACCTGGTATTAGTTTTGGAAATATGAAAAATGCATAGAATGGTCATGAGTTGCACACGGTTCCAGGAGCCGCTGCTGAGATGTGGCATGAGGCAGGGCATGAAGACCCTCAAGAATAGGCTGAAAGAGCCTTTGGAAGATGGACCGTGGTTTGCATGGAGACCTGAAGATGTTTTGGATATACCAGGACTGTGCAAAAGGACTACCATGGAGTGCAGTGTTGAACTGTGATGAATGTTTTCCCTGGAGACTCTGCCCAGCTGGAGGGGCGGAATTGGCAAACCTGGAGACTGTTAGTCTCTGGTTATATTGAACTTGAACTGCAGAAGTTTGATGACTGCTAATGGTGGTTGAGTTTGCATTGTTCTAATCTCTCCTTGCTATGCCTTATACCAGTTAAAATGTTTACTCTGTGCCTTTACATGTTGAAAGTATTTAACTTGTTTTATTTCACAGGACTCACTATCTTAACTTGATCAAGACTGTGAGAACCATTGAAATTGGACTGAGTAAAATTTACAATGTGTGATAGTTATAAATATATTGGGGGCCAGGGGTGGAATGTGGTAGTTTGAATATATGTCCCCCAATATATTCAGCGTTTTACTGTTTATAGTTTGCATCTGCAATCACCATGCTAGAGGCAAGGTCACTGGGGGCTGGTCTAAAGGTGTTAATGGTGGGGTTTGAGATTCCATTGTAAAGATATGCAAATGTGCCTAGCAGGAGTTCCTGCAGTGTGCTGTGTGACCTTTTGGCTGTAGTTTTTGCTCTGTGTGCTGTGGTGGCTGGTTGGCTTTCTCTCTAGCTGCTTGGCCATGTGAAAACAGGCTACTTTTCCTGCCTTTATGGAACTTCCCTTGGATCTGTAAGCTTCAATAAATAATATCCCTTCCTCCATAACTGTGCCCGGTCTGGAAGTTCATCTCAGCGAACCTGAAGCTGTCTGCTACAGCTTCTCATCAGTGCATTTCCACACAACAAAGAACTGGCACACATTTCTTCCTTGAAGAACCAATATATGTTTTTATATCTATGTTACAAAGAACTAAGACATTATGAGTACAGTGTTATGAATCTCAAAAATATAGCATTGGTTTCTTTTTTTACTGGAGAGAAGAAAGAATTAGGAACAGACTTTACCAGTGGAATAACGGAAAAATACTCCCAACATCCAGGGTGATGAATACTTTTCTTTATCTATGTGACAATAGGCATTAGCTTGAATAGCTCTGGAAACAGCTGAAAGTCTGATCCATGCAGGTTATATGGATGCATGTTATGTCTACCCCGATCAAACTGGAATGGAAATTTGGCAGCTGCCCAGATGATGTGATCCTGACTATGCAGGACTGAAAAGAGACTGAACATCAGTGAATGACATATAAGAAAGTTAAAGATGTCTAAAATTATGACATGCACTTCATAATTTGTTAAATTCCCTTATGGAGAAAAATATTCAAAATGCAGAACCTATCCTTTTTACTTTTCTCTAAGTCTCAATGCTTCTAAAAATACACCCATAAAATAACTTAGGCAGACACCTAGAATTTTAAAATTAAGACAACTTGGAGACTGGGTGATAGATGGCATTTTAATGTGGCAGAATCCCTCATTGTATGGAAAAGACTAAATGAAAACCAGTTTGCGATCATTTCATGGTTCTAAATATGGAAGTCCTTCATCAAATTTTGAGCATTTATGTGTCAGATGCCGAGTAAATAAAGATGAGGTATCATCAACTCTTAGTCTTTTAACTTTGAATGGGCCTAATATCAACTGATAGGAATTCTAGCATGTAAAACTGAGTCTTACTTGAAGTAAATAGCATGTTGTAAATTTTACAAATATGTGGTGTTCTGAGAGACTTAATATGTTGACTTAAATAACAGCATAATTATGAATTTAATATTTAAAGGGTCACTTCATGGAATAAACTGATCAATTAAAATAAAAGGGCTGATTTTAAAATTACACCTATATAACCATGAGTATTTGGCTTTACACATACTTGATGTCTGTGGTAACACTTCAGGTATTTAGAGTGGTAGAGAAACAAACATACAAATAGATATCATATGTAGAATGTGTTTAAAGGTTATAATCTATATTACATCTATAATAAGATTTGAAAGGAGGGACAGATGTCTAAGGCTAAGGATCATATGTGTCTTATTATGTGTTCCAAGATACAAGGCCAAGATCGTCAAGCTCAAGTCTTCAGGTTCCCAGTTACTACTTTGTGGTCCACATCTAAATGTATAGGTAAACAATCTCTAATCTCAGATTTCACAGTGGTACACCCAGTAACAGTGAAAGAACTCCAGAAAACATTCCTGTTGCTAGTGTGGGCTGCAGTGTCAGGAAGGGTGGAGAAGAAGCAAAGTGTTAACTTTGCTGCTTCATCTGAATTAGTTATTCCTGAAGTACTTACCACACTCTTGTTTATACTGAAGTTAAATTCCCTTAAGAAAGATGTACCTGTTTTAAACCTCCTACAAGGCTACTTGATTGATTGATGAGAACTTTTATGGTTGTACAGAGCTGAAGAAGGCAGGAGTCCAATTATCTTAGACTATATTAGCCCCATAACTTGTCATGTATTACCCACCTCCAAGTTTGATTAAATATCCTTGTTATTATCAATTAAAAACACTTTTGGAATCTCCAAACAGACCCATGCTTCTCGCAACTCAAAGACTAAAATTCAGAGAACATCAGAAGCTTATAGAGAGACTTACTCGCTTTGCTATCATTCACTTTCCTGATATTTCCACTAATATATTTAAAAAATGCCATGTATATAACTTTCTTTGTTCTGCTACTACAGAAACTTCAAGAAACTGTAAGCATACAAGAACATGGTATTTCAGGTAACCTAAATCTGTGTTCCTGGGCCATAGTCATTGATATTTGCTTCCAAAATAAACTCTCAATACTTGTTAGGTGAACCTGTGTTTCTGCACTCACATTAAAAACAAATACATCCCATTCCTTGAAGACGAATATGGCAATTTTAAAATTTCAGCTCTGTATTTCTTCTGAACCAGTGTGGAGAATTTAGAAGAGGTTCTAGGGACATTGTGGATATAAAGTAAGATACTAGTGAAAAACTTGAAATTCAGATATCTTTTTGTGTTTTTGTTTCTGTGAAAGGGCAAAAGTAGCCCTGCTATACAAAATCAAGCAACATGAACAAAATACTTTGAGTCAAATTGATTTTTTTTTTTTTTTGCACAAGGAAAGATCCTCAAAAATTGCTCAGTGAATTAAGGGGTTATTGCAGAAATATAAGGATCAGAATTCAGTTCTCTATCACCCAAGTAAATGTCAGGTGGATATGCTGAATCACTTTAATGGCAATGCTAGCCCTCAGAAGGAAGGACCAGGTGATTCCCACAGCAATCTAGCTATCTAGACTAGCTAAATCAGTAAGTTCTGGGCTCACTGTAAATGAAGTATAGCTAAATGGAGGAAGACTCACAGTGTCAATTTATGACCTCCACATGTGTGTGCACGCACACACACACGCACACCCACTTGTACATCTTAACCCTCACAAGCATATGCACACATGCATATGAACACAGAGAAACACATGCACACTAAATACACACACAAAATGAAATGAAAGAAAAGAAACTAAAATAAGCTAAATAGTGAACCATTTTATCTTATTATTCAACTATATATTGTAAATGTCAGTTAATATAATTAATATCTGAACATCACTTACAGAAGCATCCTATACAAGAAGGAATCTGACCTTGCAGCATAAGAAAGCAATACTTCAAGTTTATATGAAAGCTACAAGTTTCTCCCTAGAGGCTTTTGAAGAAGAAATACATCAAAGCTGTTTGTTTAACATGTATAGCATCTTTTCTATGTGTTCTTTGAAGGAAATAAATTCATGTCTTCAAACTCTTTTACTTAGCTCTATTACTATTCATTGTATCAATATTGTTAATTCTTAAGAAACTATGAGTTTACTGTTGCAAAAAAGTTATAGAAACAAGTAAAAGGAAAGTATATTTTACTTTTAACTTTTATTACATTTTTGAATTTATCTTAAAAACATCATTACTTTTTATTATATACTCATTCTCCATTTAGAGGCTTATAACTAGCATTTGGCCATTGCTGCCCTTTCTTTGAAGAAAGGGTCTCTAGCTTGGCAGCTTTGTTGTGGGATTCCTACCACCTCTCTGACATTACACTGGACTGGATATCTCTCAGATTCACTAAAATTATCCTGAATTCAGAGCACTAATACCATCAGTCTTCTCCAACCTCAGCTCTATAAACATCCTCTGAGGATCTGATACTATTTTAACATGTGACTCATTCTCAAGTCACAGGAAGTTGTGGTATTCAAGGAAAAGGTCATGTAAAATGATAAATGAGTTGCAGTTAAAAACACACTCATATTTCTAAACACTATGTTAAAAGGCTTGAAAGAGAGGGCGTTTAGCCTCTGAAATGTTGAGTAATAATGAATCACACCAAGTCTGTAGCTAGAGAAGAAATTATCCAGAGAATCATGATCATAGCACTTGTGTATTATTTCTTTCAAATAAAGCAACAATTATATGGTGAATTGTAAATGTTTAAAATGCAAACAGATTCAAGTTTTAATTTCAAACAAATTGTATATTGGTAACCACCATAATAATCATTGTCAACCTTAGTAGAGATGAAATTCAAGCCAATGATAGGATGACAGTCCATGCTAGCAACATAATGTAAAGAAACAATGATCTTATTAGGATTAGTGAAACAACACTTCAGAGAATGAGGCAGAGGGCTCAAGAGTTCAACTTCCAGGGCTGAAAAGATGGCTTGGTGGTTAAGGCACCTGCCTGCCAAGCTAGGACCCATGTTTAGCCAAATGCAAAAAGTGACGCAAGGGTGCAATGCCACACTTGCCCACAAGAGGTCATACACATCTGGAGTTCATTCACAGCAGCTGAGAGGTTGCTGGTGAGCCCATTCTCTCTCTCTCTCTCTCTCTCTCTCTCTCAAAAAAAAAAAAAAAGAGTTCAACTTCCAGAATGACCTAGAATATATAGTAAGAACCCATCACAAGCAAACAAAGCCAAAAACATGTAGTGTCTTTCTTTCTTGAATATTCACGAGTGTGTGTGTGCATGTTGTGTGAGTGATTGTCTGTGCACATCCATGGAGAGGAGAGAAATAAACATTGGGTACATTTTTTAGTCTCTTTTTATCTTATATACTGAGACAGGGTCTCTCTCTGAACCCAGAACTCACCAATACAGGTAATCTACCTTGGCATCTTGCCCCAGGGATCCTCCTGTACCTGCCTCCCCAGCACTGGGATTGTGGGCATGACTTACAATACCTTTTGATTTTACATAGGTTCTGGAGATCCAGACCAGAGCCCTCACAATTTGTGTTGCAGGCACTATACAGACTAAGCCACAGCTGCAACACTCATTGTTTAGGAAAAATTTCGGAAACAGATTTTCTATGATGTCCTAAAAAGCTATGCTTATATCCAAAACAGGTTTTGTCATTTCCTTAGACAATTTTATCATAAGAAAACACTTTTTCCAGTCAGGCATGGTGATGCATGGCTTTAATCTCAGCACTTGGGAGGCAGAGGTAGGAGGATTGATGTGAGTTTTAGGGCAGCCTTGGACTACAGAATTCCTGGTTAGTATGGGCTAGAGTGAGACCCTACTTAAAAAAAAAAAAATGGCAAACATGGGCTGGATAGATGGCTTAGCGGTTAAGGTGCCTGCCTCCTAAGCCTAAGAAAGCTGGTTCCAATCTCCAGTGGTTCTAATCTCCAGGTCCCACGTTTAGCCAGATGCAAAGTGATGCAAGGGCGCAATGCCACACTTGACCACAAGGGGGCACACGCATCTGGATTTTGTTTGTAGCAACTGAGAGGCTGCTGGTGTGCCCATTCTTTGTCTCCCTCTCTCTCTGTCTCTTTCCAAAAAAAAAAAAAAATAGCAAACAGAAAATATTTTTTCCACATTAATGTTTGACATCATTAACAAACATATAAGTCTTTTAGTTACGGGTTTCAGAAATATTCGTGAGAGTTTCATCAACTCAGTTTAACAATGTTAATTCTAATTTCCATAATGTCAAGAATTCTCAGTTTAGGTTGTTATAAGAAAATATTTTCAGAAGTGATATAATTTCAAATGCATTCTTTCTTTTAGACTTCTTAAACTTGCAAACAGAAAGGTAAATGAAACAATACAATATACATTTTGTTTGTTCTGATTTTTAAACATTTTTAGGTACTAGTAATATAGCATTCATCTTTGGTTTCAGAATTGTATTTTGGATATAGTTCTAACACTATGATGAAGAACTGAGAAATATAATTTGCCTATCAATCTTCAGGGAAAACAATTAGAAGGGATAAAATATTAATAATATTTTATTAGATATGGACATATTTAGTATGCAAACAGCACATGTTGGTACCATCCTTTACCTTCCTCCCTGCCCCTTTTCTGAAGAGATATTCCTTGTTTGGGATGCAGATCAACCCCATGGGGATTGTGGGTCCTGAATTATGGTGGGGAGGGGCAATGTCTCTGTTCAAAATGTCCTAAATGGTGGCTCTAACAATCTTTCCATCCACTCTTCTACAAAATACCCTGGGAGCATTTTTAGTCTACTTCAGTGATGGGTTCTTAAGAGCCTCTGAATCTCTGGTTTGGTAGGTGTTGAGTGTCCTCAGTGTCTATCTCCTTCACCCTTGTGCTGATATCAGATTCACTAAGAAAGCCGTACTCTTTGCTCATTTCCCCAAGTCCTCTTTGCTTTCAGCTGGGGTCAGGGTTGAATGCACAGGTTCCTTTATCAATCCAGGACTAACTCCTGTCTGAAAAAGGGAAGTAGATTCTCCAATGGAGAATGAAGTCAGCACTGGTTAAATGGGATAACCATTATTAATGTAGAGAGAATTAAAAGAGTATAGACTCTCTTATAGTCTACAGTTAGTGGGAGCTTGACAATGGAAAGCAGAATCATTATCTGGATATGATTCTGACTTGTTTCCCAGTACCATACATGGTTTCCTTTCGACTGAGTGGGTCTGTTAGCTAATCCAAGAGTAGTTGGCTTCCCAACATGCTTGTGTGCCACTATAGCACTTGTGTGAGCATCACCCTGTTTGCTTCTGAATCATTTAGACATGAGTTGCTTGGACAGATGTTGGCCACATTCCCCCAATAGCTCATGTAGCACCTTCTAGAACTATATGGGCTAATTGTCTGGGGACTGGCTCTCCTCCAGATTCTGAACAGGTTTCTCCATGGTCCATGATGACAGTATATTATGTTTTCACCAGTAGGGTCTTACCATTAACCTCTGGTGGGTAATCAAGTGCTCTGGCAGAAGTCTGTCTCATTTGTTTTGGGATATCTAGTAGGTCTCCCTGATCAACAGCTTATTGTGGATGTTGACCACATCCTGTTACATGGAATTACAGGCCAGCACAAAGGGAAAAGAAAAAAAAAAAAGAGAAAGAAAGAGAAATAGGAGAAATTTGAGATTAGGTTTCATTACACATTCTCTAGGGCCCTGCAATTCAGGTGCTCCCCATATGGTCCTCTTGAGGGTTCTACCTTTTAGTCTGACTTCCATGATATAGGATTCTATGCTACTAGTTCAATTTGGATTCAATTTTGTGTCTTCCCCTCAAACATTTCCTTCCTCCAGCCCTACCCTCCCTACTGTCCAAGCCTCAAGATGCTATTCAGATATGTCACTACTCAGGCTGAACCAGGTTAGCAACTGCAGATGAGTGAGACCATGTGATGGTTGTCTTTTTGTGATTGTAGGAATTCACTTAGAATGATCTGCTCCAAGTTCAAACATTTTCTATAAATTCTACAAATTTCAATGTGTCAATTTTTCTTACTTAGTAAAATTCCATCATGTAGATATACCACATCTTGGTTATCCATTCATCCAATAATGGGCACCTGTGTGGATTGCAGTTTTTAACTATTGTGAATTGAGCAGCTATTAACATGGTTGAGTAAATATCTCTGAACTGAGCTGTGGAGTTTTAGGATAAAATGCCCAGTAAGGGAATAACAGGGTCTGTTGGTAACTATATATTCATGTTTTCAGGGATGGAGATATTGATTTCCAGAGTGTTTGTACCAGCTTGCATTCCCAACAACAGTAAATGAGTGTTCCTATTTCTCCACATCCAAACCAACATTTATTTTCATTTTATTTTTTAATGTTTGCTATACGTACTGTTGTAAGGTGGAATCTCATAGCTGTTTTAATTTGCATTCACTTAATGGTTTCTGATGTTGAACATTTTCTTAAGTGAGTGTTAGCCATTAATTCTTCCTCTGACAAATCCCTATTTATTTCTCTGCTACACCTTTGGAGTGGGTTGTTTGATTTTTTTTTTTTTTTTTTTTTTTTTTTTTTAGTTCTTTGTAGATTCTAGATATTGGGCTTCTGTCAGTGGTATAGCTGACAAAGATATTCTCCCAATTCAGTGGGTCATCTACTGGTTCTGCTTATAGTATGTTTGTCTGTGAAAAAGCTTTTTAGCTTCATGAGATCCCATTGGTTGAGTGCTTGTTTAATTTCCTGGGCTACTGGAGTTTGGTTCAGGGAGTCATTTCCCAGTCCTATATTGCAGAGCATGCCTCCTATGTTATTTCCAGTAGTTGAAGAATTTCAGATCTTATATTGAGATCTTTAATCTATTTGGAATTGATTTTTGTATATGGTGAAATGAGTGGGTCTAATTTCATTTTTCTACATATGGTCATCCAATGTATCCAACACCATTTGTTAAAGATGCTGTCTTTTCTCCTGTCTACATTATTGGCACCTTTGTCAAATATCAAGCAGCTATAGTTACTTGACCTAAGATCTGGGACTTCAGTTCTGTTCCATTGGTCTATGTTTCTGTTTTTATGCTAGTACCATGATGTTTTTGTCACTATGGCTTTCTAATATAGCTTTAGATCAGGTATGGAGATACTGCCAAACTGTTTTTTTTGCTGAGGATATGTTTGGATATCCGAGGCCTTCTGCCATTCCATATGAATTTTGAGATTATTTTTTGTATCTCTGTGAAGAATGATGCTGGTATTTTTATTGTTATTGCATTTAATTTGTATATTGCTTTTGGTAGAATTGCCATTTTCATAATATTAATTCTACTCATCCAGTAGCATGTGAGGTCTTTCCATCTTCTCAAGTCTTCCTCTACTTCTTTTAATTTTTTTAATTTTAATTTTAATTTTTCTTTCTTTATTTGAGACACACACACAGAGAGAGAGAGAGAGAGAGAGAGAGAGAGAATGGGTGAGCCAGGGTCTCTAGCCATTCCAAAAAACTCCAGATGCATGCACCACCATGTGCATCTAGCTTATGTGGGACCTGGAGATTCGAATCAGGGTCCTTAGGCTTCATAGGCATGTGCCTTAACTGCTAAGCCATCCTCCAGCTCCCTCCTCTACTTCTTTAATAATTGTTTTTTATGTTTTCATTATATAGGTCTTTCACATCCTTTTTTAGTGTTATTCCAAGGTATTTAATTCTTTTGTTGCTATTGAAAATGAGACAGTTTCACTGATTTCTTTCTCTGTATATTTGTTCTTTGCATATAGAAAAGCTACTGACTTTGTGCATTGATTTTGTATCCTGGCATTTTGCTGAAGGAATTTATCATCTTTAGAAATTTTCAGATGGAGACTTTTGGGAGATATATATAATTTTTTTCATGTCATCTGTAAATAGTACTATCTTGACTTCTTCCTTTCCAATTTGAATCCCTTTTATTTCTTTCTCCTGTCTTATTGCTTGGGTTAATACTTCCAGTACTTTGTTGAAGAGCAGTGGTAAGAGTGGGCACCCTGGTCTTGTTTCTTGATTTCAGTAGGAACTCCTTGTGTATTTTTTTTTTTTTTTGGACTTTAGAAGCTTTATATATAGCCTTTATTGTGTTGAGATGTAAACCCTACCTGCCTATTCTTTCCAGTGTTTTGATCATGAAGTGGTATTGTATTTTGTCAAAGGCCTTCTCTGCATCAATTGAGATGATCATGTGCTTTTTATGGTCCAGTTTATTTATGTGGTGTATTATGTTGACTGATTTCTGTATGTTAAACCATCCCTGCATCCCTTGGATGAAGCCTACTTGATCAAAGTGGATAATGCTTTTAATGTGTTGTTGAATTAGGTTTGCAAGGATTTTGTTCGGGATCTTTGCATCTAAGTTCATTAGGGACATAGGCCTATAGTTTTCTTTCCTTGTTGCATGTCTGTCAGGTTTTGGTATTAGGGAGAGGCTAGCATCATAAAAGGATTCATGGGGCATTCTCTGGTCTCTAATTATGTGGAACACTTTAAGAAAAATTTGCTTCAGTTCTTCAATGAAGGTTTGATAGAATTCAGCTGAGAAGCCATGTGGTCCTAGACTTTTATGTTGGGGGAGGTTTTTGATTACCTTTTCAATTTCCATGGATGTGATAGGTTTGTTCATAAGAATAATCTTCTCTGAGTTTAGTTATGGTAGGGAATTATGTGTCTAGGAATTCATACATTTCTTCCAGCTTATATAATTTTGTAGTGTAGAGGTTTTGCAAGTATGTCCTGATGATTATTCCAATTTCATTGATATCTGTTATGATCTCTCCTTTTTCAATTCTGATTTTGTGAATTTGAGACTTCCCTTTCTTTGCTTGATCAATTTTTCCAGAGGTTTGTCAATCTTTTTGTTTGTTTGTTTGTTTGTTGCTCAACCATCTCTTCCTTTAATTGATTTTTAAATAGTTTTCTTAGTTTCCAATTCATTAATTTCTGCTCTAATCTTGGTTATTTCATTCCATCTGGAACTCTTTTTGTCTTATTCTTCTTGTTTTTTCCAGCACCTTTAGTTGGACAGCCAGGTTATTGATTGGGGATATGTCTGACTTTATAATGAAGGCATTTGGGGATATGAATTTTCTCCTTAGGACTACCTTCACTGTGTCCCATAAGTATTGGTACTTTTGAATTTCATTATCATCCAATTCTAGGAATTTTACAATTTTACAATTTCTTTTTGATTTCGTCCATGACCCCATTTGTTGTTTAAAACTGTAATTTTTAGTGTCCAGGAGCTGGTGGAATTCTTGTTGTTAATTTCTAGCTTCAAAACATTGTGATCAGACATGATGCAGGAAGTTACTTCAATTTTTCCTTACTTTATTAAAGCATGCTTTATGGCCTAACGTATGGTCAATTTTGGAGAAGGTTTCATGGGCTGCTGAGAAGAATGTGTATTCTGTAGAGTTGGGATAGAAAGTTCTGTAGATATCTGTTAGTTCTAGTTTATCTATGAAGTTGTTGAGCTCTATTATTTCCTTGTTGATTTTCTGCTTGGATGATCTATTGATGATAATGGAGGATTGAAGTCTCCAACTATGATGGTGTTGGTGTTTATTTCTGTTTTATTGTGGAGTAGATTTGGTTTTATAAACTGTGGTGCACCTCTGTTAGGCACATATATATTTATGATTGTGTTGTGCTCACATTGGATCATTCCCCTGATGAGAAAGAAGTGGCCTTCTTTGTCCTTTTTGATTACTTTTGTTTTGAAATCTATTTTATCAGGTATTAATATAGCAAAACCCGCTTCTTTTTCTTTTTTTTATTTCCATTTGCTTGGAATATCTTGAAGACAGCAGATAGAAAGGTCCAGTTTTTTGATCTATCCTGATAATCTGTGTCATTTGATTGTTAAGGCCACTAATATTTAAGGTTACTATTGTGAAGTTTGAATTAATCCCTGCCATGATGAGGTATTTTATTGGGTTTGATGCTTGTTTTTTATACTGTTTGTAGCCAGGACTATTTTGGTTATTGTGATCTTCTTCTTGGCTCTTGAAATTGGTTGTTTGAATTCTCTGTAGGTTTGGCTTTGTGTTCATATAATCATAGAGTTGACTTTTTTCATGGAAATTTTTCCTTTCACTATATATTATGAAGGATATTTTACTGCTAGAGTAGCTTGGGTTGGAAGCCATAGTTTTTCAGACTTTTAAGTGTTTCATTCCAGACCTTTCTTGCTTTCAGTGTTTTCATTGAGAAATCTGATGTAATTCTGATAGGAATGCCTTTGTATGTTCTGAATTGTTTCTCTCTTGCTGATTTTAACAGCTCTTTGTTTTCATTGTTAATAGTTTTAACTATTATGTATCTTGGAGAGTTTCTTCCTTAGTCCTGTCTGTTTGGTGTTCTGTGGGCTTCTTTTATCTGGATGGGCTTCTCTTCTGAGAGATTCAGGAACTTTTCTTCAATAATTTTGTTGAAAAGAAAATAAATACCTTGGAATAACATTAACTACGGAAATGAAAGACCTATACAATGAAAACATAAAAACTCTCAAAAAAGAAATTGAGGAGTTCCTACAAAAATGGAAAGACCTCCCATGCTCCTGGATTGGTAGAATTAACATTGTGAAAATGGCAATTTTACCAAAAGCACTTTATAGATTGAATGCAATGCCGATAAAAATCCCAGCTTCCTTCTTCAATGAGATAGAAAAAAATATCTCAAAATTCATATGGAAAGGCAGAAGGCCTTGGATATCCAAGCTCATCCTCAGCAAAAGAAACACTTCTGGAGGCATCACCATACCTGATCTAAAGCTATACTACAAAGCCATTGCAATAAAAACAACATGGTACTGGCATAAAAACAGGAATATAGACCAATGGAACAGAATTGAAGACCCAGACTTTGGGTCAAGTAACTACAGCTACTTGATATTTGACAAAGGCCCTACCAATGCAGAATGGAGAAAAGACAGCATCTTCAATAAATGGTGCTGGACAAACTGGACAATCATATGTAGGAAAATGAAACTTGAACCACACATCTCTCCATGCACAAAAAGTAAGTCCAAATGGATCAAAGACCTTAATATAAAACCAGAAACTCTGCTACTACTGGAAGAAAAAAATAGGAGGAACCTTCCGTGATATAGGAGTGGGAAAAGATTTCCTGAACAAAACCCCAGCAGTTCAGGAAATTAAACAATCACTCAACCATTGGGATCTCATGAAGCTGAAAAGCTTTTTCACTGACAAAAATACTATAACCAAAGTCAGCAGATTACCCACAGAATGGGAGAAAATTTTCACCAGCTATACAACTGACAGAGGCCTAATTTCCAGAATCTACAAAGAACTGCAAAACCTAAACAATAAATCACCAAACAACCCACTCACAAAGTGGGGCAGAGAACTGCACAGGGAGTTCTCAGAGGAAGAAATACAAATAGCAAACAGACATTTAAGAAAATGTTCAACATCCCTAATCATCAGGGAAATGCAAATTAAAACAACTATGAGATTCCACCTTACCCCAGTAAGGATGGCTAACATTAAAAAAAAAAAAAAAAATGAAAACAAATGCTGGCAAGGCTGTGGAAAAATAACAACAAGGTTTAACTGTTGGTGGGAATGTAAAATGGTTCAACCACTATGGACAGCTATATGGAGACTCCTGAAAAGGATGACCATAGACCTACCAATGGATCCAGTTATGCCCTTATTGGGCATTTACCCTAAAGGCTCCAAGCCTCAGATCAGAGACATTTGCTCAATCATGTTTATAGCTGCTCAATTCATAATAGCAAAGAGCTGGAATCAACCCAGGTGTCCATCACTAGATGAATGGATAACAAATATGTGGTATATCTATACTATGGAATTCTGCGGAGCAGTAAGGAAAGATGAAATAAGGAAATTTGAAAAAAAATAGTCAAACATGGAACAGATCATCCTCAGTGAGCTCACCCAAGCACAAAAAGATAATCGTTGCATGGTCTTGTTTATCTGTCACTCCTAACCTGAATCCACGTGACATGTGGCCAAACCTAATAAATACTCTGAGGACCAGACAAGAGGGAGGGTGGGATGGAGGGAGGGTAAAGGTGGGAGGGAATGAGAGGGTGGGAGGGAGGACAATGGGGGGATACAAATAGGGACCCAAAAGGAAAAGATACTATAAAACCCTTTACTCTGAACAACAGGCTAAAACATTGATCCTTCAGTAGGCCCACAGAGGGAACACCCAAACCACAGGAACCTGGAGAGAACATCATGAAGGCCAACTTTAATCTTGTCCTGCTTCTCTTTCTCTACTCTCTCTCTCTCTCTCCCTCTCTTCTCTATACTCACTTTCTCTTTTATAATATCTATCTTTTTCCTCCCTCACCTTCCTAGGTGCAGACTTATAACACCCAGTGCCAGCACGGGGTTAACTTCCACAATGAGCTGTTGATCTGAAACACCTACAAGGTTTCCCAAAAAAGACAGACTTCAGTCAGAGTACTTGGTGACCCACCAAAGGTTAATGGTAAGTCCCTACTGTCAAAGACAGCATATGTGTGTGAGACCAAACACAGAGAGACCTGGCCAGAATCTGGAAGAAGGTCAGTCCCCAGACAGTTAGCTAGTCTAGTACCAGAGGGTGCTACATGAGCAACTGGGGGAAAAGGTCCGACATTGGTCCAAACAACTTGCAGTCTAAGATACCCAGCAGGAAACAACTTGACGTAATGCTCATACAAGTGCAGTAGTGGCAAACAGCCATGGTGGGTAACCAACTGCTCTTGATTTGGCTAATAGATCCACTCAGTGGAATGGAACTCATTGCTGAAACTGGGAAATAAGTCAAAACCAGGTACAAAAAATGAGCTCAGTATCCAAGATCAAGATACCACCAAATGTGGTCTAGAAGAGAGCCAACACATATAAAAGCCCCTCCAAAACATATATGGCCATCCCATCTATCTAGTACTAACTTCTCTCTCCGTTGGAGAATTTGCTTATCTTTTTTCAGGTGGACAACGAACCTGAAGGGAGGATCAGCTAACCACACCTCACCAGGGCCCCAGCTGAAACCATAGAACAACACAGGGGAAGGGCAAGAGTTCAGCGTTCATGGCAATCACGACACCAGAAAAAGGCTGATGGAGATAAACACAGAGAACATCCAACTCCAACTATGCCAGATATCCAGAGACACAGAGGCTCCCAAAACCTCACCACTGAAGCAGAACTAAAATGACCCCAATGTGGCTCAGGGAAACTCGCAGAAGAGGGGCGGAAAGATTGTTAGAGTAACAAGTTGGGGCTTTATGCACAGAGACTGGGGCATAGCCCCCAGAACTCTTGACTAACCTCACAATGCATGACCCACATTCCCCATTGATGAGGGTCCCTTTGAAAGTGGGAGGACAGGGAGGAGGACAATGGAACCAATACTATGAATGTAACATCAGAATAATATAAATAAAAATATATATTTATAAAAAAATAATAATTTTGTTGAATATAGTCTCTATGCCTCTGGCCTGGATTTCCTCTCCTGTTATACCCATGATCCAGATGTTTGTTCATTTTAGGATGTCCCACAGTTACCTCATATTCTCTTCACTTGATTTTTCAACTTAGCAATACTTTTGGCCTCCCAGTGAATTTCTTCTGTCATGTCTTCCAGGTCAGAGGTTGTGTCTTCCACATGAGTAACTCTGTTGATGAGGGCTTCCAGAGAGGTTTTTATAATATATATTTGATTTTTGTTTACTGTTGTGTTATTTTGCATCATGTCCATCTCCTTTTGAAGTACAATTTCAAATCAAATTCTGATTTTCTTGTTGCTCCCTGGAGTTCATTCTTTCACTCAATCAAATCTTCATTAAACTTAATCAACCAGTTGTTGAGATCTTCCATTTCTTGACTTACCTTCAATTTATTCATATATCTTTGGAGGTTTCTAATGTTTTCTTCAATCAAGTTAAGCCTACTGTCAAAAGCTGAACACTACATTCTCACTTTCTCTCTGCATCTCTCTCTCTCTCTTCTCTCTCTGTGTCTAATAAATAAATAAAAATGAATCTATAAAAAATAATTTGGGCTGGAGAGAAGGCTTAGCAGTTAAGCTCTTGCCTGTGAAACCAAAGGACCCTAGTTTGAGGCTCGATCCCCCAGGACCCATGTAAGCCAGATGTAAAAGGCGGCGTAAGCATTTGGAGTTCATTTGCAGTGGCTGGAGGACCTCATGCACCCATTCTCTCTCTGTCTGCCTCTTTCTCTCTCTCTGTTGCTCTCACATAAATAAATAAATACATTAACAAATAAATATATAAATGAATAAATAAATAAATAAATAAATAAATAAATAAATACAAAAAAACAAAAAAGGGGGACTGGAGAGAAGGCATAGCTGTTAAGATTCATGCCTGCAAAGCCTAAGGACCCTGGTTCAATTCTCCAGGTTCCATGTTAGCCAGATGTACATGGTGTCACATGCATCTGGAATTTGTATGCAGTTGCCAGAGGTCCTGGCACATCCATTCTCACTTCCTCTCTCTCTCTCTCTCTCTCTCTTTAATAAATAAATATAAATAAATCTTTTTTTTAAAAATCTGAACACTCTAGGAGATGATTCTGTTCAATTTCATTGATAGGATTGTTGGTTCTTTGATGGTTTGCTTCAGCATTTTTTTTTTTTTAATCAGGGTCTGTTTGGTTGTTGTGTTTTCATTTTGGGAATGAATTTCTGTTGATTTATCTATAATTTCGTGTGAGGCTTCCATTGTAGGACTAGGCATCCTTGGTGGAGATCTCTCAGTTTTCTGACTTTTGTTGGCATTTTTGAATTGTTGTCTACCCATTTTAGGAAGACTCTTTATTTTATTGAGAAGGAAGCAAATTTTTCTCCTTTGGCCTGTGCACCCTCTGACTCAGGTGAACAGGGATATTGGTACCTAGTGGCCAGACAGGATACCAGAGCAAAAGGCCTGATTCCACAGTTCATCAAGGGACCAGGTCTCCCCAAGCAAGGAACAATGGGATCTACCAGGACCAGGGGACTGGGAGGAGCAATGGAACATGGATCTGGTCTACTTACCCCATATTTACTCCACGCTGTGCCTCCAGCACACAGAGCAGCACAGGCCACCCAGTATCAAGCTCTCAATAATCTGGCTAAAGGAGGAGTTACATACATAAAATTCTCCCTGTTTTAATAATGGTTATCCCACTTAAACTATGCTGACTTCACTTTCTGTTGAAGAATCTGGTCTTCTTTTTCAGAAGGTAGGAAGACTGTAGGAGATAAACTACCCCTCACACTTCAGCAACATCACAACTGAATTCACAGAAGAATAGAGAAATGAGTAAGATTGCTGCTTGCATGGTGTTCCTGATAATCAGCACTGAGGTGTTGGAGACAGACCATGCGGATACTCAACACCTAGCAAAGTAGAGATGCAGAGGCTCCTAAGAGCTCATCACTGAGGTAGACTTAAAACTCACCCACCATGGCTCAGGGAATTTTGTGGAAGAGAGGGCAGAAAGATTATAAGAGCTACAGGTTGAGACATCATACCCAGAGACATTCCCTTCCCCCCAAAATAACTGACTACTGCTCCCACAATGCATAAACTACAACCCCATGGGGAATACCTGCAACCCTACTAAGGAGTGTCACCAATGGAATAGGGGAAGGGATAAAGGAAAAGAAAGCACCAACACATGAGGTATCCATATGAAACATCTTGTTAATAATAATAATAATAATAATAATAATAATAATAATAAAAACATTACAAAAAGAAAGCACTCCGGTTTCAGGTGTTATTTGCTCACTCTTTGCAACTGGCACCCAAATACAACAAAATGCATAATTGAGTTTCATGGTGTGGTAGTTTGAATAGATGGCCCCCAATATATTCAATGTTTTATTAGTTTGTAGTTTGCATCTGCAGTCACCTGGCTGGAGGCATGTCACTGGGTGGATCTTAAGGTATGGTGGTGGGTTTGAGATTTCAATCTAAAAATATGCAATGTGTGCCTAGCTGGAGTTCCTGAAGTGTGCTGTGCTGTGTGGCTTTTGGCTTGTGGTTTCTCTCTGTGTGTTTGGTTCTGTGAAGGCAGACCAGCTTCTTCTACCATTATGGAACTTTCCCTGGATCTGTAAGCTTCAATAAATCCCTTCCTCCAGAACTGTGCCTGGTGTGGAAGTTCATCTTAGCGAACCTAAAGCTGTCTCCTACACATGTGTGGAGGTTTGATTCAGGTGTCCGCCATAAACTTAAGTGTTCTGAATGCTAGTCTCTCCAGCTGATGGCTGGAGGTGGTGTATTGTTGGAGACAGGCTTATGGGTATTATAGCCAGTTTCCCCTTGCCAGTGTTTGGCACACTCTCCTGTTGCTGTTGTCCACCTTATGTTGACCAGAGAGTGATGTCCACCCTCTGCTCATGCCATCATTTTTCCTGCCATCATGGAGCTTCCCCCTCAAGACTGTAAGCCAAAATAAACCTCTTTTTTCCCCACAAGCTTGTTCTTAGTCGGGTGATTTCTGCCAGCACTGCAAACCTGACTGCAACAGTAAAGTGGTACCGAGGAGTGGGATTGCTGCTAGACACCTGACTGTGTGGCTTTTGCCTTTTGAAGCTGATTTTCAAGAGGAATGTGGAAGGATTTGAAATCTTGGCCTAAGAGATGCCTTGTAGTGCTGTAAGTACAGCTTGATGGACTATTCTGGTCAAAGCTGAAAGACCTGAGAAAGAGCTTTATTTGGACTGGGTAGCAGTTTGTGTGAGAAGCTTACTGTTATGCCCGTGTCCTGAGAAGATGTGCAAGGTTGCTTTGCATAGAAATGAACTGGTGTGAGCAGAGGGATATGGCACAGAGAAAAATGAAATCTTTGGGTGAACTCTGCCCATTCAGCTGCAGTTGAGAGATTACAAACTTTGAGATTGGGCCAGCTGACCTGCAATGGGGCAACAGGAAGAATGCAGACTCTTTTGAAGGGGCCTGAATGCTGAAGGAATGTCCTGTTCTTCAAAGTCTGATTTATTACCCTCTGGATTAACAAATTGGCACCCTACCTGGTATTATGGAGTATATCAAATGCAGGAAAGAGAGGGTCATTGAGTTTGTAATGCGGTCTTGTGTTTTGGAAATGGCCATGGGCAGTGTGAAGCAGGTTAGCTGGATGCCTGCATGGAGATCCCATGGGGCCATGAGGATGGACCGTGGGTTGCAGTGGAGATCCAGTGGAGATGCCAGGACCACGAGATGGCTGCCAAGGAGAGCTGCCAGGCCTGGATGAAGTTTTCCAGATCTGTGAGTAGCCTAGCTGGAGGGGAGGAATTGGAACTCCAGAGACTTGTTCCTGGTCAGAATTATTGGACTTGAAGATTTGTCACTGACTAGAGTTGTTGGACTTGGGAGTTACAGAGTTTGATGTTTGCCCTGGTTGATTTAAATCTAGTATTGGTTGAATATTTCTTTACTTTGCCCAATGCCATCTTTTGCAGTGTGGATGTTTAATCTGTGTCATTATGGGGTCTTTGGGGGATTGTTTTTGGTATTATGGCTCAGTTAAAAGACCTTGGATTATGGGTATGAACATCATTGGAGTTGATAAAAACCATGGGGACTTTTAAAGTTGGATGAATGCATTGCATTTTTCATTGTGTATGGTTATCAGTTTATGGGGGCCAGGGATGGAATGTGGTGGTTTGATTCAGGTGTCCCCCATAAACTTAAGTGTTCTGAATGCTAGTCTCTCCAGCTGATGGCAATTTAGAAATTAAAGCCTCCTGGAGGTGGTGTATTGTTGGGGGCGGGCTTATGGGTATTATAGCCAGCTTCCCCTTGCCAGTGTTTGGCACACTCACCTGTTGCTGTTGTCCACCTTATGTTGACCAGAGAGTGATGTCCACCCTCTGCTCATGCCATAATTTTTCCTGCCATCATGGAGCTTCCCCCTTGAGACTGTAAGCCAAAATAAACCTCTTTTTTTTTCCCACAAGCTGCTCTTAGTTGGGTGATTTCTGCCAGCAATGCGAACCTGACTGCAACAACATGGCTTCACTGAAATGCTTTCCTTTGTATGCACAGATTCCATTTCAAATCAAGAGAATCTGCAAGACATGCAGTTGAAAAGCAAGCTTATTTCTTTCAATACTTTAAAAAACACATTTACTTCTCTAAAATTATTTTAGCATCTCAAATAGACACTAAATTTGCAGGGCATATGCCATTTGGATTATTTAAGGAAGCAAGATGTGCTTCAAATATTCTTCACTCTAAATGCTATATAATAGACATGATGCTCTCTCTATACACAAGATAGAAAATGAATTGTAGATTAAGTATGTTGATAAATGTTCTTCATGAACAGTCTGCAGCTGCCTTATGTCTCAGTCATTATATCTTTAAATTGCATTCTTACATTCAATATGTTTAAACATTAAAAATGAACAAAATTTCAAGAGTCTTGACTATCTTCTGCATCCCAACAGGAGTGACACAATACCAGAATGTAAAAATGTTAAGCTTTATTATTTTTTCTCAAAAGAGCATATTCTTAATAGGTAATTTTCATTATGAATAAGTACTTTTGACATAAAAACACTTGGGTAACTGTCTTCACTTTCTTTTCTCACTGTCTTACTTTTGATTCATAATTGAGAGTAAGTGTGCATATAAAGATGATATTTCTTGCATTGTGATGAATCATAAGGAATGAATGAACAATGAAGACACTGACATTCATTATTTAAATGGTATAGACCTTTTGGGACCAAAATAAACAGTGACATTTAGAGAAGGGTTAAGTCTACCTTAAAACATCTAATCAGTGAATGTTTATGTTTAAAATAATACTAGGATGGCTAGAGAGATGGCTTAGCAGTTAAGGCACCAGCCTCCTAAGCCTAAGAATGCGGGTTCCAATCTCCAGGTCCCACGTTTAGCCAGATGCAAAGTGACACAAGGGTGCAATGCTGCACTTGGCCACAATGGGGCGCACACATCTGGATTTCATTTGCAGCAGCTAAGAGGCTGCTGGCATGCCCATCTCTATCTGTCTTCCTCTCCCTATCTCTCTGTGTTTCTCTGTGTCTCTCTCCAAAATAAAAATAAATTAAAAAATAAAATCTAAAATAATACTAGGAGCCAGAGGGAGGTGTATTTCCATGAGTTTGAGGCCACCCTGAGACAACATAGTAAATTCCAGGTAAGCCTGGACTAGAGTGATACACTACCTAGAAAAAACAATACCACTACTGCTGCTGCTGCTGCTGCTGCTGCTGCTGCTGCTGCTGCTGCTGCTGCTATTA
The DNA here is from genome assembly GCA_036365145.1 of Orientallactaga sibirica. Classification (NCBI taxonomy): domain Eukaryota; kingdom Metazoa; phylum Chordata; class Mammalia; order Rodentia; family Dipodidae; genus Orientallactaga; species Orientallactaga sibirica. Next base: position 3,079,945 of record JAEOAD010000603.1, on the reverse strand, counting down.
CTACTACTTATAATAATAATAGCAATAATATGGTAGAATTGACTCAATTCTGTGTGTAGTGAGAAACTACACACAGGGGAAGGTAATTCCTTCCTTGTTTATTGAATTATTAGTGGTATGTCCTAGGCATGGCAAGTGATGTAGAAACTTTAACAATCTTGTTTCAAATGTTCACATTCCTAGTTTTTCTAACCTATACACTCTCAAAAAAAATCTAACTCAAACATTCCTTCTGAGTTAAGAAAAGACAGATATTAATGCAAACAAGAGTCTTATCAAACTAATATTCACAACAATTCTGGCTATACTGCAACACTTTCCCTGCTTTGTAGTTTAAATATATTGAAAAATAACATGTAACATGAGGGACACAGTAAAATATTGAACTGAAGCCCTTCATCTTCAAAGCAGTCTACTAAAATTATAATAGAGGATAGATAAGAAAGTTGGTTAATCTAAATCACTTATATTTAACACTGAAGGGTGAGAAATCTGTGATGGTAAGATGTGAGGACAATTTTGAAGCATACATTTTCCTACCCCTGAATGAAAATTTGTTAGCAATGGATTCTTTGTTCTTTTAAGATGGTAGCATGATTCTTTACTCATAAAACATTCTTGAACTTAGTAATTGAATATAAATCTCCAACCATGCACAAATTTAACAACAGAATTTCTCCCACTAACCAACTTAGGCCATTCTCAAGGTGGATGTCTATGTGCCACCTAGGACCTAGAAGATGAAGGCAGCTGACTGTATGGCACAATACAGGCTTGGTCCTAGCCAGACCACATGGCAGAAGAAACCAGGAAGTGGCTTCTGTGAACATGGTGTTCTGCTCAGGCTTGGCATGACAACAGCCTCAGTCCCATGCTCACGAGAAGCCTGCAAGAGATGACCTGTCCAGAGACAGGCTGTCATTGGTCACAAAAAGGGGACCACACCATACAATGATTGGCCAGCCAAGCCCCTTAAAACGCACGTGCACTTCCTCAATAAACAAGTTTGCGGTAGCTCACCCTCTGCTGCTTCCACCCAACTCCTGGAGTCTGTGTTGTGATTCCATGCTGCTCATCCCAACTCAGCAGAGACTCTACCATCCCTCCTGGGCTAGCCTTAGGGGGGACCGCAAGATCTGGCACCTGAACAGGGACCCTCTGCCCCATCGGCATTGGCGAGACGCCCCATCCGTGATCATTGGGACCCTCTCCCCCATCAGCGTTGACTAGACGCCTCCTCCTTGATCTTCGGTGAGTAGCCCCCTTGGCGTTTGGCAAGACGCCCTGTTCTTGATCGTAAGGTGAGCAGCCACCTCAGTGTTTGGCAAGACACCCCATTCTTGATTGTCGGTGAGCAGCCCCATCAGAGTTTGGCAAGACACCCCGTTCTTCATCGTTGGTGAGAAAAGCCCCTTGCTGACTATTTCTATAGGAGTGCCTTTGTGAGGGATTTCAAAGTCCCTAGATGGGGCTGCTTCACCCACCTTCCCCCTTCTGAGCTTAGGTGATTATTTTAACTATAAGAACTGATTGGACACCCCCAGGTAGACAATTATTCTTCAAAGAAAGCAATTTACTCTCACCTTGTAAATACTTCAACTCGGGTAAGACAGAATGTGTATGTTCAACATGTACCTCTGCATGTAGAAATTTGGTATTTTTATTTAGAATTTCACATTTTTGTTCATTGTTGTGTCTAATTGAAGTTTTAGGACTGGTATGCATCATCTAACTTACTACTTTGCAGAACTCATGAGCATAAAGTCAAATCATCTGTACATACTGTGGAATCTGAGATGTATAGCCGTTATTATTATTTTTTTTTCTGAGGTACAGACTTCCGTAAGTAACCAAGTGAGAGATCAGTTCCAGGTGCAGTACCTGATGCGGCCATGACCCCTTGAGCTCTGACCTACATGGCCTTCAGTATAACTCCTTTCATGGTCTGGGCTCTATCTGCTTTTAAATGTACTTCCTCATTTTCAGTGTCTTCCAACATCATTGGGTTTTCTTCTTCCTCTTCTTCTTCTTCTCCTCCTCCTCCTCCTCCTCCCTCCTCCTTCTTCTTCTTCTTTTGTTTGTTTGCATGTGTTTTTTTTTGTTTTGTTTTGTTTTTCAAGGTAAGGTTTCACTGCAGCTCAGGCTATCCTGGAACTCACTATGTAATCTCAGGATGGCCTCAAACTCATGGCAATCCTCCTATCTCTGCCTCCCAAGTGCTGGGATTGAAGGCATGTACCACCATGCCAGCCCATCACTGGGTCTTCTAAAAGCTCATTTACCAATCTTTCCTTACCTTCTCCCTTCACAGACAACATTTCCTCTGTCTGAAATAACCTTCTCTTTCTCATTCTTTATGGAGACTTTCTAGGGAAATCTTATTCAAGACAGCTGTTTTCTTGACCTCAATCAAAGAATTCCCACATGAAATACATCTTATAACATACCAATACATAATAGCAAATTTTTTCATATTCTAATAATCTGTTTACATTTCATTGTCTCCTGATAAAATTCTACAATCAAGGAAAACATGATATATGATTATTTTATTCATCAAAACCATGAGAACATGATATAGTTTATGTGGAATTTTACTGTAGAGATCATACTCTTTCAAGAATTCTGAAGGAATAGCAAACATGAAGAAATATCCAACTCCACAAACTTACTTAAGATTTAGGAACATTTAGGACCACAGAGATAAAATTACTTTGTACAGATACTTGGTATTATATTTCTGAATTGGATGTCTCTTCTATCACTTCTTAGAAATATAAAAAAATCCTTATTGTTCAAAGCTTTGAGCAAGGTCATATGGCACAATGCCAGCACACAGAACCCTGGCCCTCTTCTTCCTAAGATCTAGCAGATGTGACCAGGCAATGCCAGGGCCACCTGGGAGTCATTTCTGAGTGGTAAGACTGTCTTATTTATGTGAAGGTTAGAGCTGCAATCCATAGCAGGTGTTTAGTTTACTGCATATAAGGTCATTACAAAGGCACTTGGCTGGATCCTCGACACGATGCAGGTTAGAACTGATATTCATACTGAATACTGCAGGAACAATGATAACTTGGATTGCTTCCTTCTTTTGGATTTTATCAATAATTTGAAATTGAGGGCTTCTTATCTATAATTTGAAATTGAGGGCTTCTTATCTATAACATTACTGTAAATCTTCTCAAGAAATGAAGCATAACTAGTGAACACATACAAGCTACCATTAGTTGAAAAGAATAATTTAAAAATAAAGTTGTTGCCAGGCAAAAAGAGATTTCTTACTTTTATGTTTAATGAGAGCTGATGCTAGATTAAACAATGACTTAACAGGATTCATACAAGTTTGTTTTGTTTTCTATGTTTTAAACTGTAGTAAAAATGTTTTTACTTTTTTTTTTAATCTTGTCCAACATTTTACTTAGATTTTAAGTTTAGCTTATATTCATATTGATGTGCAATAAAAATTTAGGTGATTTTTCTCTTTATTCTATAATCATTTCATGAAAGTAAAATGGGCAAACTTAAGGAAAATTTTGACTTGATAAGGCAAGGAATCTAGGAAAAGCATTTTATTTTAAAATTAAAAGTATACTGAAGGGAAAAACATAGTACATGTCTTTAAAAATGTTTGTGTTATGTGATATTTGTGAATAATTAGATTTCTTTCTTTTTCTAGGGAAACTATTCTTATGCCCATTGGATGGCTGAATGAAGGGATATGACTTTCTGTCTCCTGGAGACCTTTGCTCATTAGTGCTGCTACCCATTTGACTGTAACACTGCATAATCCTTAAAGAATGTTTTAGTCATGGGCCTTCACCTTTCAGGGATTTCATCTGGATACAGTTTCTGTGGGCTTTATTGGTTTAAATAAAAGAAAAAGGCAGACCATCTGAACAAAATAAAATGTCACCATTAAATTTTTTTTTTTTTTTTTTTTTTTTTTTTTGCAGTTTAAGGTATACTGTATAGTTTAAGGTATATTTTTCCAGCAGCTGCTTTCAGTTGTTATTTAAAGTTTAGGAAAGCTTTGCATCTGATACAATATAGTAAAGTACAGTTTGTGTTGCCTCCTGATTTTGTGTTTTTAAACATAAGGAAAAGTTTTGTGCTTTAAAATGGCAAGTAATGATGATTAAGAATATTTTTTGCTAACCTAAATCATTGTGCAGATGTGGTAAATGGAATAAATGTGAAAAGTATTTTCAAAAACAGTAAAGGCATTCTTCTAATAAATGCAACTGCAGCTTCAATACATTTCTACGATTTTTCACTTAGAATTGATTTCTTTAAAATGGATCAATTACTTATGGAAAATGAGATGTCTTAGTGATGAATTTGCTATTTCCAGGAGGTAAGGAGATCTTACACAGAACCAGAGTGATTGATTTCATTTTTAACCATGCTGATAATTGGTTTTACTTGTGAACAATATACACTTTATAGAAAACAATTTGCAGTCATAGTATTTGTCCTATTGAGTCTCCTTTTTAAAATATTTATTCATTGAAAGATTAAAAAACGAGAGAGAAGAGAGAAGAGAGAAATAATGGGCACACAAGGACCTCTTGCCACTGTAAAGGAAAACCAGATGTATGCACCATTTTGTGTGTCTAGCTTTCATGGGTATAGAGGAATCAACCCCAGTCATCAGGCATTAAAAAAGAGACTTTAACCACTGAGCCATGTCCCTAGTGCTGACTTTCTTTTTTTTAATTGCAAGTGAAAAAAAGTGAAAATTAGAAATAAAAAAATGGAATATTCTCAACAAAAATAGTATAGAAAAACTTTCCTTACTTCTGAGATTAATAGAGTGACTATTTACCAATTCCTAAATTTATTATAGATAATTTGACAAAGAATGGGAAGGAAAGAAAAATAAGAAAAATGTAAGAGACTCTTTAGATATTTAGGGTAAAATGTCACTCATATGGTTCATAAAATATCAATTTTTCCATTATCAAAAAGTTTTAGGTAAACTTAAATATGAAGCATTTTCCTTGCATACAATGTTCTCATCAACCTCACTTTTTCATTAATTTGGCCAAATTAGTGTTCCTAATCAAAAATACATTTTATTCTAGACTAGAAGTAGATTGCATGAAAAAGCATTTCTGGAGATACATTTGACCTTGGTAACAATAAAAGCCTGTAATAGTTGCAAAGCATTCTCAAAGAGGAGGAAGGAAGGGAGGGATGGAGGAAGGGAGAAGGAAGGAAAGAAACACTGAGGACAAAAAGGAGGAAAAGTATACAGACACATAAACTGGTTCTTTCTGGGTAGGTTTTACCTTGCTGTCACCTGGTCACTTAAGGATGAAATAAGAACTAAAGAATAATATTGGATATTATAGTTGATGTGGAAATAGTTGATGTGGAAAACTTAGAATGTATCTCTAAACAAGAGCCAATATTTAGTTATAATTATTGCAAAGCTCATGCATATAAATATCATTGTTTTTCTGTAATTAAATTTTTTCATCACTTTTATTTAGCAATATTCCTTAGCTGAAACTCTAGAAAGAGCAGTTCAGGAATAAAAATAAGTTCTTCCAAAACTTGTCCCTATCCATCCTTAATTCAAGCTTTAAATGCTTTTTCCTTATAGGTGAAACTTGATATCTTTTGTTCATAATTGGATTTCATGTATAAAATTATTTGGGTCAGAAGGAAAATAGATTATGAGTCTCCACTGGCTTATACCCAGTTAAGATGAATAGATACATGGTGTAAAAAAGACAGTACCTACTTTAATCAGCCTTTCCATAAGAACATACTAAGATAAAAATGGACAATTGTGATACTTCCATAGTGCAATACAACAAAAACTGAGGGTCATCAGCAGTAATGAAAACACACACACACACACACACACACACACACACACACACACACACACACACTTTCCTCCAGCCAGAAAGGCATAGGAATGAAATCATTTTCCACTATCTCTGTGAGATTTCTTTTATGTTCAGGGTCACAAAGTATTAATATTTAAAACTGGCCTTTCAGGAAAACTGATATTAAACTGTTCTATTTATTTTCTTCCCAATGATATTTCCCATTAAAAATCATTGATTATGTGACACAATATCACTTTAAAAGGCTATTTTTCTGACTCATCATATTTGTTTCACTTTTATTATAGAGACAGATAAAGCTTTAAAAGGTGCAAGGAAATCCCTAAAGAAAGATCTTTGGGTATCATTTTACAGTTCAAAATTTTATTAAAAATTTTACATGTTGCTTCATATAATTTATATCATTTTTCCACACATGGATAAATTTATCCAGGAAGAATCAAAAGACATGGGCATTTATCATAATGATAAAAACAAACAAACAAAAAAAACGTTTAAAAAGGTGAGGTCTATATGAAAATAATTCCTTTATTTTGATGGATTAAAAATAGAAATTGTGTTAGCAACCTCTCCCTAAGGCTTGCCATCCTCTGGGGAGAAAAAGGTAACAAAAGCGTTATGAAATCTAGACCTGGAATTGCCCGAGTGCAAACAGACTCCCCAATTCCCCCAGCTAGAAAAGACAGTTTAAGCCATCTATATTTCTATGCATGGATTTTTCTTCTCCCCTGGTTTCTAGGGAAACATACTTTTATACATAAGGCTGACTTGGGAAATCTTATTTTAGATCCCTTGTCCAATAAAAATATGCCAATTATAATTGTAAAGATCACATCAGGATTACTGAACCTCCAAATCACTTAACTCTCAAATTTCCCCCCTTAATATGTCAGATTAATGCCCATTATCATTATTAATTGCACTGACCTGAAACTGATCACTAACTAAATTTAATTTAATAGAGTTTTAAAAGACTAACTTAAAGAACAGTAGTCAGTAGCTCTGGGGATTACTTAACCTCAAATGAGTGTCCAATGTATAATAAAATATTAATATATACAGCTATAATAGACAAAGAAGTCATATGTGAATATACATGTATGCTCATATAATTGAAAAGTTAAAAATAGTAAAATTGCTCATAAACCGCAGAGAAATAAACTTAAAGTAGGATTACAAGGAAAAACATTAACTTTTTGCTCTATTTCCCTTTTCCAATATATGACTAGGTAAGTTGTAGTTTATTTAAGGAAGACTTTGATCTTTCAGAGATACAGCTTTTGGTCAAGAGGGAGTTGAAATAAAGTATAACATTTTAAAACTCTTAATTATTGGATACATCTAAAATTTAATATTGTTTTGCTTTTTTATTGGTTATGAGCTTGCCAATGCCTGCTCCTCTTTATAATTCTCATGTTGCTTGTCTTCCTCTCATCATGCTTGCTAGCCTTTTGCAGATAAACTAAGTCCCTCCACATATGCCAAATACAATTTTTAATGGCTATCAGAGTTCAAATTACCTTTAAATATTTTAGTGCTACATGAACATTTTCTATTAAAAATAAATTCTTATGCTGAAATGGTCATAAACAAAATTAATTCAGCCATATTCTGCCCTTCACCTTCATCATGGCACAGCCTGTCATAGAATTTCAAAGGAGGGTAAGTCTGCTCAACCAAGGAAACAAATGAAGTCATTCCAGGAGGTTATTGTGGATGAAGGTAAATCTTCAGCACAATGAATATTGACAGTCAAAATGATATCAGTTGACTAAGTGGCAGAACCACTGTGAGTATTGCTCTCTGCTTCGAGTAGCAGTATAAGCCAGATTGTCCATTGGTGTCAAACTAAATAGACAGGCATCTTTAATCATAGCTCTGCCACTAACTCTGAGTATGAACTTGAAAGATTTACTGAATTGCTTTTGGCATCACATATACATTATTCATAAAGACATTGTTTGAGTTTAGTGAAAAATAGAAATACCTTCTGTGTGCATGATTATGTGAGAGAGAGACAGTGTATGTGAAATCAAAGTTTATATTTCAAACATCAGCTGTCTTCTCTTATTTCTTCTGAATGTTTTACCATGAGTTGTTTTTTTGTTGTTGTTGTTTGTTTAACCATTTATCATTTTATGTAATTATAACAGAAATAGATGATGTCATCTGTAGTAACAAGCATTGGTGAATGTTAAAATCCCACATTCCAAGTCAAATATATAAATGGATTAATTTCTATGGAAATGATTGCATAGAAATAGCTGATTATTGGGCTGAATAGATGGCTTAGTGGTTACGGTGCCAAAGGACACAGGTTTGATTCCCTAGGACCCACTTAAGCCAGATGAACAAGGTGACACATGCATCTGGAATTTGTTTGCAGTGACTGGATGCCCTGGCAGGCCCTTCCTTCCTTCCTTCCTTCCCCTCCCCTCCCCTCCTTCCCCTTCCCTTCCTTCCTTCCTTCCCTTCCTCTTTCTTTCTTTCTTTCTTTCTTTCTTTCTTTCTTTCTTTCTTTCTTTCTTTCTTTCTTTTTCTTTCTCTCCTGCTTTCTCTCTCAAATAAATAAAAAAAAAAATAGCTGATCATTAATAAATGTGAAGAAACTAAGAAGAAAATTTCAAATGATAATTAGAATTGCCCAATCCATAGAAATAATAGTGAATCTTGGTTCTAAGAGAGGAAGTAAGTGAAAAAGTTTGAGAGAGAAATAGCCATACCATCTATTATTACAAATGATTACAGGTATATATTCCATACCTTGGTTGAAGGAAACGCGGGATGCACACTGATCAGGATCTCGCTGGTAAATGCAGGGCATTGCAGGACACCTCCTTGCTCTGTGCTCCACTCTAGCAACAATGGCTGACTTCTCTGCTAGTGAGTGGGAGAGCCCTGACTCACACATTTCCCTTATCTTTCAGCCTTGGAAGAGAACAGTTTCTTTCTGATTTCTCTGAGCATAATATTGCAAACTGATATGACTAATGAAAACAAAAGAATTCACCTGGAACTCTTCACATTATTATTTTCAGTGGAAACATAGTCAGAAAAATGCAATCTGTTTGTAACAGCATTAACGAGAAACTAAATCTCTAAGACAGATCTTTTGGTGTGGTGAAGACAGTCTGAGACTAGTGAAGTCAAACTTGTTCTCAGTGCGGCAGGTTTTCTCAGATGATGACTGAAAAGTCACTGGAGGCACCCATGACAATCTCTACTTCCTTACTCAATTGCACGGCATTCAGCTGGGTAGGTTTCCTCCTCAGCCAGCTCTACCAAAGATTGCTCTTTTGATATTTGCAACCATTCTGGTACAAAAAGAGCCACTGTTCCTTCAAGCAGCTTTTATACTTGACTTTTTATCCTCTAGGTAGGTATAATAAGACAGCTAGCTTTTCCTGCCCCCGTCTGAAGGGCGAGAGGGAATGAATTCAGAACCCAAAGGAGAAAACAGAACAGAATTATTATGTATGGCATTTACATAGTATGTTTCCTCTGAAGAGTGTGAGGCACATCGTGAAACGTTAATTAATAACCGGTATTCACTAGCAGGTCCCTCGAGATGGCAAGAGCAGGTGACAATCCTGACACCCTTACTTCTACCCTGGTAAAGAACCAGCCCTATATCCACAGCAAGATTGAAGAGCTCACACAAAGACCACGGGGTTGAGAGCTCATGGTGGATTAGAATGGTTACTCTGTGTTAGGGGTGCAGACAGATTTGACAAAATGTTTGTGGTTTTAAAAAAAAAAAAACGTGAAGAGAAACTGTAGAAAAAAATCTATACAGGTATGAGAAAAGTGAAGGAAATTGAGCGGCTAAGGAACAAAACAATCCAGGCATCTGTGACATCATTTTTCTTAGGGAAGGCCTCAGATGGGCTAGAGGCGCCAGAGTTCTTGTTTCCCATCCCCCCAGGAGTGCTGGGTCTCAGGAGTGCTGGGCTGAGGTGGGGCAGCCCTTTCACTCCCTGCTGAAAGTGCATGTGATCTCTTCTATCGTCCCTTTGTTCTTTTCATTTATTTTACCTGTGCAGTAATGAGTTCTCAAAATCTGTTTCTGTAGCAGAATTTAAAAGTGTTCTTTGTCCATTTGGTGTAAGGGTGTCTGTGAATGTGGCCAGTGCTTATGCTGTTTTGTTTGTCTTTGGGTTTGGAATGGTGGTGATTTGTGGCTTCTTGTTTTAAGCTTTAAAAACTCATAAGGAATGTATCATTTCCTTAATTATTTTCTACTTAACATTTGAAATAAATTCAAGTGAGAAAAGCAGTGATACAGATGTTGAAACAGACTTTATTGGGATGCATTTGACACTGTGATCTATCATATGGATAAAATAAAATCAAAATGAAGACCAAGAGCAGTAGTTATGGAAGAACATGCAACCTGGTGGTTTCACTTGGATAGTGAGAGACATTCCTATTTAACTTTTCCAAATTATTTGCAAGTGACTGATGGGTGGTATGCATAGGAATGTGGATATTTTTAAATAATTTTTGATTATTGTTAGCACTATATGTATTTTGATCCTATGACACTTGGATCAAAGTGAGACAGTCCAATTCTTCCACTTGTCCTTATGGATATTCTCAAGCTTGCAATTCTCTGAAGTGGATGAACATTAATTGTGTGTGGTGCTTTGGTTCTTCTAGGCATTATATTTACTTTTCAAATTAGTCTAAAAAAATACAGGTTGGTGAACACACAAATAAAGCCAGTTTGCTGGAAAGATACAACATACACTTTTTGTGAGTTTTACACTTCTTTAGAGGCTAGACACAAAATGAATGAAGTTACGAATTTTCAGTATATTTTAATTGTACAAATGTAGAGCTAACAACGATATTAGAGCCTGCAAAATAATATAGTACTAAAGTAGTATGTTAGTTTTATTCAACTAGACTGTCTGTTTAATTGGAAGAATTTAAAATTTTAATAATGAGAATGAATAAATAAAAAAAATGGACTGGAGAGAAGACTTAGTGGTTAAGTATTTGACTGTGCAGCCTAAGGCTCTATTCCCCAGTACCCACGTAAGCCAGATGCACAAGTTGGCGCATGTTTCTGGAGTTCTTTTGCAGAGGCTCTGGTGTGCCCATTCTCTCTTTCTCTCTCTCTGCTTCTTTCTCTGTCTGTCTATTGCTCTCAAATAAATAAATTAAATAAACAAAAAGGAAAAAAAAAAAAACTTAAAAAAATTTAAAAGGGACCAGAGAGATGACTTAGTGCTTAAGGCACTTGCCTGCAAAGCTAAACGACCACAGTTGCATTTCCCTGGGAGCCATGTAAGCCAGATGTTAAAGGGAGCACATGCATCTGCAGTTTGTTTGTAGTGGCTGAAGGCTCTGTCATTCCCATTCTTTCTCTCTCTCTCTTCCTCTCCTAAAATAAATAAATTTAAAAAAAATAGAATTACAGGGGTTTATTTGCTTGGGACCCCTCCCAAGTTGGAAGCTTCTGTTTTACTTTCTTTAGCAGTATCCCATTCTTGGAAACTCCTCCTGCTATACAGGAAATCTTTCTTCTCTTCTCATAAGCTCTATGATAAACTCTTTTTAAACCTCAAAGAAAGTATTATGGAAGTATACATATCATAAGACTGTACACATGATTAAGAATGCATCAGTAGCCAGGTGTGGTAGCACATGCCTTTAATCCCATAACATGGGAGGCAGAGGTAGGAGGATTAACATGAATTCAAGGCCACCCTGAGAGTACATAGTGAATTCCAGGTCAGCCTGGGCTAGAGTGAGACCCTACCTCGAAAAAAAAAAAAAAAAAAAAGGAATATATCAGTGGGCTGGAGAAATGGCTTAGTAGTGAAGGTGCTTGCCTGTGAAGCCTAAGGACCCAGGTTTGAATCTCCAAGTCCCACATAAGCCAGATGCATAAGGTGGCACATGTGTCTGGAGTTCATTTGCAGTGGCTAGAGGCCTTGACATGCCCATTCTTTGTCTTTCTCTATCTCTCTCTCTCTCCCTTCCTCTCTCTGTCTCCAATAAATAAATAAAAAATGAAAATAAATGCATCAGTGATTTACCAACAAAAATGTCTTAAAATTGCTTGAGAAATTAATTACTCAAGCAATGCTGCTTAAATAAATACATGCATAGAAAGAGAGATTATATCTTGCAAAGATGGACAAAATTTGACGTCTGAAGCTACATATATTTTTCCTGATTTTGTTAAAGGATGCCATAGACAGCTTCAGGTCACTGAGATGCACTTCCAGACCAGGCACAGTTATAGAGGAAGGGATTTATTGAAGCTTACAGATCCAGGGAAGGTTCCATAACGGCAAAAGGAAGTTGCCGCCCCCCCCTGAAAGAACCAAGGAGAGAAAGAGAAAAAAAAAAGAGAGAGAAAGCAGATCACACAGCACACTTTAGGAAAGCCAGGCAGAACTGGGTACTTTGCATATCTTTAGACTGGAATTTCAAATCCGCCACCACATCTGAGGACTGAACCCTAAGATCCCCCCAGTGATGCCTGCTCCATTCAGGTGGTTGCAGATCTAAATTACAAACTTTAAGAAAACACTGAATATATTGGGGACATCTATTCAAATTACCACAGATGCCAATCTACATTGACATGTATATGTATATAGATATAAAGATAAAGAATTTACTAAAATAAAGTGAAACAGCATATTAATAGAGCCAAGATAAAAGTACTTCCAAGAACATCCTAAAGGTATTACATGACTAATGGTAAAAACATACTAAGTAAGTCCATAAAAAAAAAAAAATCTGGAAAAGAATGACTAGTAAAATAAACATACGGGCAGATATTTCTGTAAGAGTTATTCATTTATTGATTTATTGATCAATTCTCAAAGCATATGCTCAATATTAGCAGAGAATTTGCCTCTGAGGAACTCATTCTGCCTGGATTCTGTTTTCCCTCATTCTCCTCATTATCACCTTCCTCTTCAATTAGGTAACTTCAAAATTCCAAATGAACCATTTTATAGGCTGGTGCTGAGGGAACATCTTCCTAGAGTTGAACTCATCATGTTCCACTGGCTTGTTTGTCCAGGGAGATTCCACATTGTTAAGTACACATTGATATAGTGGAAAGAGAGACCATACCCGCTCTAAGATGCTCACACTTTCTAGTGTCAGTTTCCTCTGGGACTTGGAGCAAAACTGAGCACTTTAGAAAATCTAAAAATAATCAGCTATTAGTATCAAGTTGCTTTTCTGAATAGAACAAGGTTTTCTTTCCCCATTCTCTTTCCCTAGCCACCTCCCACCTCACCTTAAGCTCCATTATATTCCTAATACAATGGGAACTTTTTGGACTTAGTGTTTTCACCCCAAAGATTGAGGTCATAAGCACAATGGCATATAAAATGACATTAAAAAAACCTTTTCATGACTTATAAAGTTTATTTAGCTACATTGTTAGGTAGTAAATGTAGAAGTTGGAGGAAAAAATATGATATTAAGACAAGAGCATAATAAATGTTTATAGGTTAATTCACACCATATTTTATGTCCAATAACAATTGTTTTATGGCTTTCATGAAACATGCAAAAAAAGAAAAAAAAAACAGAGGGTGATTTAATGACAAGAATATGACAAGAGTTATTTTCCTTCAATAAAATTGGTTGCACCTACAGACAAGAATACTTATTGGAACAAATCTAAAATCTTATGTTCTAATAAAGAAATTTAGTTTATCCTTTTAGTGTTATAAATTAACATTAGACAGAAAATACTCTTAAAATAAATGGCTATTGTTACATGTCTGGAATTAATATTAAATATGATTTTAACAATAGCTATACAAAATGTCTATTTTTCATAAATGTGCAGGGTTATGTGGACAGTGTTAAGACACTCTTATGAGTAATAGCCTCATAGAAAACTGTAACTTAAAAAGCACTTTGTAGTCTTTCTCTCATCAAATATATGATAACACGTTCCTCAACACAATTTTCCAAATCCTTATCTCAATTTGAACACATGGAAAATTAATTAGAATCTACAAAAAGAAACAGAGTCAGATGTTCTGCTTCCAAATGTTTTAACAGCTATTCTCAGAGCAATAAATAAAAGCATTTTACTAAGATTGTTTTTCATGCTACAAAAATGCATCGAATGAGGTCTGTTTGGGGGGACTGTAAGGAGAGAAACCTGGGGTGCTTTAAGGTTAATGGACAGTGATTAAGGTTAATGGCTGAGTGCTTAAGGTTAAGTGCTATATTTACATAGCTGCCAATTCGCCTGAAAACTGTCCTCATGTCTATCAATCAGTTCCAGCTAATAGCCAATTAAACAGCAAATGGAGAATAGAGACCTAAAAGAAAGACCATTCAACAGTACAGTTGTCAACTTTCCATCAAGAAACCTTTATTGAACATCTACTTGGTCATGCCTGTATTGCATACAAAGAAACATAATTCATGGCTTCTGTATTCCAAAACCTTAGCCTAGAGATGCAAATGACATGATGTATGAAAATATGTCAGTCCTGGAAGCTATAAATTAAATCACACAAGTATGACATGTTACGAAAGCCAGACCACAGAAAGATAATCTAGCTCAAGATTTTGTGGCATGAGGAAGGATATTTAAAATCATTTAACACAGAAAGTTTGGAAATAGCTCTATTTCATTGTTATAAATAGGCACACCATCTCAACAACCTAATTGTCCATCATTGACAATAGTTGACGGAAATGTTGTTCAATGCTACACCTGCAATTTCACAACAGTATTAATAAATGAGGCATTCTGCAGTTAGGAATGTACATGCGCCATCTTCCACTCACAGAATCATAAGATGGACAGTAAGTTATGACAACAGCAACATAAACATCCAAAGAAAAGCTAATCTTGAAGTCAGTGTAAACATTCTGAAGCACAGGCACACTAGAAAGGTTTAAACCAGTGAAAAGAATTTGGGCACCCAGTAGTTAGTTTTCCAAGGCACACTGCCACCCTAGCCCACAAATGATCACATAATTAATTATGTGGATGAGCTGACTAAAGCAGGATTAATGTTCATTCTCTAGAACCTGCTGGGGATAGAGCTTCATGCATGGAGCATTCTCACTTTCCCTTACTTATCCACATCCAACCGAGGATCTTTTGTGCTTCTCCTTCCATTTTTTACTCTCCCTGACTTCCAAATTGATTTCAGAAGGAAGAGGTACTAAGAATGGAGAAGATGGAATGGGCTGAAGAAGAGCACGTACAATGCAGAAGAAGGACAAGAAGGACAAAACTTGACAAGTAAATCATAACATCATTGAAGGTAAAACTTAGAACTGGAACAGCTTACAAAGCACATTTTCGGGGCTCAGGCAATAACTCAGTTGATAGAGTGCCAAGTATTTGCACCAGACTTTGAGTCCTCAGCACCCATGTAAATGCCAGGTGAGTAAGGAAGCCTGCCTGTAATTGCAAGCCCTGAGGATGTCCAGACAGAGGATACCCCAGGGCAAGCTTACTAGCTAGATAGTCCGATCAATTCAAGTGAGAGACCTTGCCTCAGTAAGTAAGTTAACAAAGTTGAGGAAACCACCTGACATCAACCTCCAGTTCCATATCCTTCCCCTACCTGCCCACATATATGCACACACACACACACACACACACACACACACACACACACCCCATACACACAACACATATGCTAAAGGAGAGCAAATAATTTTGTATGATATGGATGTTCTGTTACTTAGCTTCAAACTTTCATCAATGCTAAAAAAAAAAAAAAAAAAAAAAAAAAAAAATTCAGAGCTGCAGATCTCTTTAGAATCAGTGTGTAGGTCAGGACTTGCCAGAGGCAGATATCTCAACTGGAGGTGAGACCCATGGGCCTAGGTGTGAAACTCACCCCTTAGAGTGTTTAATGTAACTGAACTTAGTAATAAGAAATCAGCTTATGAGAGTAAATGGTTTATTTAAGGCTTATAGTTCCTAAAGGCAGCTTCATTATGGAGGAGGAAGCTGGCTATGAACACACAGTAGGCTATACTCACGATCTGCTTGTGCCCAGTGACACACCTCCTTCAGCAGACTTTCACCTACTACAGAATAAGTAGGAAGTTTAATCAAAAATAATCGAGCCAGTGCTGGAGGGATGGCTTAGTGGTTAAGACATTTGCCTGCAAAGCCAAAGGACCCAGGTTCCATTCCCCAGGACCCACATAAACCAGCTGCACAAGGTGGCACATATATCTGGAGTTCATTTTCATTGGCTGGAGGCCCTGGCATGCCCATTCTGTCTGTCTGTCTGTCTGTCTGTCTGTCTGTCTGTCTCTCTCTCTTTCTGACTCTCTTAAATAAATAAATAAATAAATAAATAAATAAATAAATAAATAAATACTTTAAAAATGTTAAAAATAATTGAGCCAGTCCCTAGACAGTTAACCGTCTAGTGCTGGAAAGTGCTACATGAGCTACTGGGGTAAAGTGGCCAACAATGGTCTGGACAACCAGATCTCTATGCTACTCAGAAGCAAACACCCTAACATGAGGTACATGCCAGGGCAAAAGTGACACACAGCCTTGGTGGTTAACCAATAGCTTTCTGATTGGTTAAGAGATCTGCTCAGTGTAAATGCTCCCGTATCTGGAATTGGGAACCATATAAGAGTCCTATGGAGACAAAGATTATGTTCTCTAGTGTCAAGCTCTCACTAGTCTTTGGCTAAAAGAGGAATTACACACGTCAAATTCTCCCTAAATTAATAATTTTTGTCCCATTTAAACTATGCTTATTTCACTCTCCATTGGAGAATCTGTTCTTTTTTAGATTATAGCAAGACATGAGGAAGTAAACTTCCCCTCAGACTTCAGCCAAGCCACATCTGAAGCCACGGAGGAATTGGGGAGATGAGCAAGAGTGCTGCTTCCATGCTGAACCTGACAATGAGGGCCAGGGTGAAGGAGACAGACCCTGAGGATACTCAACACTTATTAAAGCAGAGACCCAGAGGCTCCTAAGAGCTCATCACTGAATTAGACTTAAAACTCACTCACCTAGGGCGGCTCAGGGAATTTTGCAGAAGAGGGGTAGAAAAATTGTAAGTACCACAGGTTGACACATCATGACCAGAAGCATTTGCTTCCCCCAAAACAATGACTACTGCTCCCACAATGCATAAACCACAACCCCATAGAGAATACCTGCAACCCCACTGAGGAGGGTATCCAATGGAATGTGGGCAGGGAGGAGGGAAAAGAGGGTACCAAAACATGATGTATCCATGTGAAATATTTTGATAATAATAATAAAGATTAAAATAAAATGATAGAGAAAATAAAAATAAAAATAACATTTTTCTATTATAAAAAAAATAAAATAACTGAGACTATGGGGGACATTTACATTCAAACCTCCACAAGAATCTTTTCTGAATTAGAATTCTTTACTAAAATGCAAATACTTCCAAAATATTATAAACATTTTTAAATGATGTCCCATCAAAATATATTTTCTCATATGTTGTGTGTTTAATTGGCTTCCCTTATAGTCCTTAGCTGTGAGTGTTACTCAGATGGGAAGATGACTGGATATGGAATCAATAAGTAAGAAGGCAGCACCATGAAGTATTCTACTCAGGTCCATAAATTTTTCTGAATGGTTAAGCCCACTATAAGCACTTCAATACTGGAGAAATTAGAACTCAATACTAAAGACTTAAGAGAGTGAGGAAGGCACAAATTGTTGTAGTTAGGCTTAAAGGTCATCTAATGATGGTCCCCATCCCCTGTCTACCTGGAGATATAGATTAAGGAAACATCAATTTGCCCCGTCACAGGATTTAAAATACCATAATTGGGTCAGGGGGAGCTTTAGTTTAGATATTGTTTAGGCCCATTAAGAGAATAGCTACTTTCTCCTGATCAGAGGAAAACAAGTCATCTGTCCCTGGGTAGAGACCAAGCTGCTCAAAACATAAGATTATATTACCTTCCTTTGAGAGTTAACCGAAGGGAGTATGTCTATCACCAGGCCAATATACCACTGCTCACTAAAGACATGCTAAGGAACTGAGAGGAATATTTATCTCCTAATGAGTTAATGTACTCATGCCACTCCAAAATTCCACTCCAGTGTTGTTCATTGCTGTAAGCCTGGCCTCTTTTATGAGTTCTAATTAAAACAGCATAATTTGGGCTGGAGAGATGGCTTAGTGGTTAAGGAGCCTGCCTGCTAAGCGTAAGAACCAGGTTCCAATCTCCAGGTCCCAGTTTAGCCAGATGCAGTGACGCAAGGGCGCAATGTTGAACTTGACCACCAGGGGGCGCACACATCTGGATTTCGTTCACAGCAGCTGAGAGACTGCTGGCGCGCCCATCTCTGTCTCCCTCTCCCTCTCTGTCTGTCTCTCTCTATGTCTTTCTCCAAAAATAAATAAAATAATAAAACAATTTAAAGCATAATTTTATGGCAATATTTTTAATAATTTATTATTTTATTTATATTATTCTAATTTTACAATCATATTGGTGACTCCATTATTCTCCTCCCTGTCCTCCCCCCCCCCCGCCAAAGGAACCCTCATCAATGGGGGATGTGGGTCTTGCACTGTGGGGGTAGTCAAAAATTATGGGGGATACTTTCTCCTTTCTATTTCTTATTTCAATGCCAGCAGAAATCCTCAGCACACTTGCCTTGGCATTAGAGCTTTTCACAGATTTCTCAATAAGTCTCCTCTGGTTTACTCCTTCTCACTTTCTGTGTGCCTAACCTGTCATGAGAAGAAGGATTCCAAGGAAAGGAAAACTATAACTGAATATGAAAAAAAAATGGGGGATAGAGTATCAATGGTAAATTTTAAACTCAAAATTTGCTAAAAATCAGTTGTTACTTATATTGCCACCCTTGTTCTCCATACTGCAATGTAGATAAAGCCCACCCTCAATGTAGAGTTATCCACTGAAGAGATAATGCTGAATATTTAAATCTTCAGGGAGATGCCAGTCCTTCAAATACCCATTACTATTTACTTCTTGCATATTTGTCTCAACTATTAAGGACCTATGCTTCACAATTTAGGATCAAACCCCATTAAAATAAACATTATCCCAAAGTTTCTCCAGGGTAATTTTAGGGTATCTTCCGAAAAAAATTAAAATACAATGCTTCAAATATGCCATCAAAATCAAGACATTTAGTCATTATTAATACTGGAATGTAGTATCTAGTGAATAAATAATAAATATTTCAGAAATAAGGAATGTTATGTAAAATAGTAATAAAAAGATTTAGTGGAAATTTTATATGCTGACAAATTTTCCAAAGATTTATAGCTTTACTTTGAAAAAAAATCAAACACATCTGATAACTTTTATCTATTTCTTTAAATAAAGTGATTTTATATAAATTTTTCCTAAGACATTATTCAAGATAAATTAAATTCACTTTTTAGGCTAATTACTTTGCTTTGTCTCCATTTTATTATGGTGACTATAGTTTGACAGAATAAAAATTACATTTAATAAAAAAGACAAATTGTTATCCGATTAAAGTGAAGGAATGCTTTTTAATTCCTTAGTTCATGATAAGAATTTAACAGAAGCAAGCAAGCAAAATTAACTGAAAGAAACAATGCCCTCATTTTTCAATATTCAAATAATGTGGAGAATTTAATGATCCTCCAGAATATTTTATTAATTCTGTCACAACTAATTTTGTGATTAAAATACACTATCATAATATGATTTATTTAAGAATTTGTAGACATCTTTATGAAAGTAATGTATCTTCTGGTTAACATTTGCATTTAATTGTTGCATTTCCCATTTTTGATCCATTTAAAATATTAACTATAACTGACACTGTATCTGTATACATTTTGTAAAATTAGAAGAGAGAAATTATATGCATCATTTTCAATATTTTTCTTTTTGATAGGTGATAACATTGAGGCTGTATATATATTCTTCATGTATAAAAGTGTTTTAGCATTACTTGCTCTTTGCCTAAGTTACTTATGTGGACTTCATTGCAAGTAGAATGTCTGAGCTTTGGTCTTTTCACTAGTAAGGGCTTGGAAGAAAGTTCAGTAGGTTAAGTGCTGCCTGCCTTAGAAGCATAAGGACATGGTATTTTTTTTTTTTTAACAAGTTGTATTAAGACACTAGGTTTGATTGCTCATGCCTATGACCACAGCGTACTATCATCCCAACACTAGGTAGGTGGAGGCAGGCAGATCATGAGCTCAGCCTGGGATACCTAGCAAGGATATGTTTTTAAAATAACTAAAATTAAATTAAATTAAATAACTATGCTATCTTTTTTGAAACAAAATAAAACTAAATTTTTTGTAACAAAGCCATTAATGCAGACTATAAGTTCATGTATAAAAAACCTTATATTCATGTACTCAGAGTAAAAATTTTATTACATTATTAGAATAATGAAATTTATGATTTTAAAAAACTTATATTCATGTAAGATTTGAGTAAAAATTTTATTACATTATTAGAATAATGAAATTTATGAGCTTACTGGATTCATAAACTTAATATGTCACATAAAGATAAGATTTGGTGTGTAAATATTAAACCATTAAAATATTTCCAAGGGAATCTAATATTGAAAACACTAAACATATATCATACAATCATATCAAGATGTTCACCTAATACACAGATGGTGATTGAGACTAATGAAGTTATTTTTAGCATCTGCACCTACATTAATATAGCCAAAATACAATTCCATTATCTTATAAATATAAAATAGAATAGCAACATTAATGTTTCTAAGTCAGATATGAATATATGTATCTAAATGTATGCTCATGTGGGATATACAGATGAAATATCCCTCCAAGACTGATATGTTGATGATGTGGTGCCCAGTGCAGCAATGCTTGGAAATCAGGTCTTCAGAGAGGTCATTGGATCATGGGAGTATTACCTTTATCAATGTATTAATTTACTGATGAGTCCATAGCTGTATAAACTATTACAAGGAGGAAGTAGGTCACAGGATGTATGCTCATAAAAAGTATATATTTTCTTTTTTCTCTTTCTCTGTGCCAAGAAGCAAGCAGGCTTTTTCTCCTTTGTGGTCCCTGACAAGATGTTCTGCCTCAACACAAGTCCTCAGCAATGGTGCATGCAACTGTGGAATGAAACTTCATTAAAAAGTAAGGCAACTTATCCTTGAAGTCCATAATGTAGTCAAATAATTCAGTACCCTAGTATAATTACAAGGGACAAGAACTATGATAAAGAAAGTATCAGGCCCAGCATGGTGGCACATGCCTTTAATCCCAGCAGGCGGGAGGCAGAGGTAGGAGGATTGCCATGAGTTTGAGTCTACCTTGAGAATACAGAGTGAATTCCAGGTCAGCCTTGGCTACAGTGAGACCCTACCTTGAAAAAAAAAAAGTATCTTTTGTCTATCACCTATTATAGTAATTAATATTAGATTATTCCTCTAGAAATATTTTATTACTTTACATTTAAAAAGTAAAGAAAATAGAACATATTGAAAACATATGAACATGACAAATCTACATGAGCTATGTAATGTGAACAAAATAACATAAACCACTGACTACATATTAATTATGAAATTCATGTTTCTTCCTGACATTCACTCATCTAAGCTTTTTAACCTAAAGAAAATAGAACTGCTTACATATCACATGATATTACTCACATTTTCATATTTTATGAGTTAGCTAATTGGTCACAAAATCATCAGGATTACATATATTTCAGAAGAATTATAATAATTAAGATATAAAGTGCTGGGCAGATGGCTTGGTGGTTACGAGAACCTGCCACTTAAGCATTATGACATCTTGGGAAGGTGGTCGAGTGCCAAATTTGACTCCTAAGGACCTATATATGAAGCTGGATTTGGCAATCTATAATTCATAATATATAATATATTGTATAATATATTATATAATTTATAAGTCTGGCAACAGAGTCTTAGATGAAACATTCTACAGAGTTTTAGCATCCCTAGTCTGAAAGTACAAAACTTGAAATGCTTTGAAGTACAAAGTATAGTTAGAACCACAAGTTCTGGTCTAGAAAACTTTGAATTTTTCATGGTATTTTTTTTTCCCTGGGTTCCTGGTGGGGTGGGAATGGTGGCTTCACAGTTAACGGCACTTACTTGCAAAGCCCACCAGCCTGGGTTTGACTCTTCAGTAACTATGTAAATCCTGAGGCACAATGTTGCACATGCATCTGGAGTTCATTTGCAACAACAAGAGGCCCTCACTCACACACTCTCTCTGTCTCTCTCAAATAAATAAAAATAGTCAAATGATGTTTTCTAGGATATGTGCTAAATATATGTACATTGAAAATATAGTAGGAATTCAATGCTTTTGATATATAAATATCCAGAAGGTTCTATTGAATAAGTGAGACATGAAAATCCTCATGAGTGTTCTATAGATGATGTTATGCAGTATTGAAGTTGGAAAGGTGTTTAGCTGACTCTGAGAGTCTATTAGGACTAGTCACCGTTCTTGACAGGAGCTATAGCCCGGCTGGAAATAACTGAGGAGACAAATTCTTCTCAGGCCCCTTAATATGAGGAGTGGCAACATTGGCAATTGATGTAGTACATTATGCCATATAAATACTTTTTTAATTTGGACTAAAACTTGAAAAGTACCAGGGTCTATAAGTGCTGAATCATGATTTAATGAGTAAAATCATACTCACAGCCTGTCATTCATATATTTATGAATACGTGAATGGATAGTCAATCAACATTCACTTATGAATACATTTAAGAATTCAAGTAGTCTCAATATGGTAGTCATAGATAAAGTCATTTCTGCACTGAGTATGAAGGAAGGCATCTGTTATAGGAGAAGCCTTGGTGTACAGTTGTTGGGTAATGTTAATTTGAGCCTATGTTCTATTTACTATCTTTGTAACACTGGGAAAGTTGTATTTGCATTCATAAATGAGAATGACAACATAATATATTTATTGGGCTATAAGACCTAAATAAATCATACATACAAAGTGCTGAGCCTGGTATCTGATTCTAGGTAGATGGCCAATTATTTTCATTTATTGAAATCTGTCTGGAAGTAGTAGGCTTCCAATTAAATGATACTTCAAATGGAATACCACCAGTAAGACAAAAATGTCAATGTCCGTAAAATGTGAGACCATTTAGGATGGATTATATAAAGCAGATCACACTGTCTTCCCATTGAGTAAGCACTGAAAGGTCCTTTTGTGACCAATGTGTTCAAAAGTGAACTGTCCCCATATTTTATATCTTCAAATCTGCATTAAAAGTGAACATGGTGCAGCCAAGTGTGGTGGCATATGCCTTTAATCCCAGCACTCAGGAGGCAGAGGTAGGAGGATCACCATGAGTTCAAGTCCACCCTGAGACTACAGAGTGAATTCCAGGTCAACCTGAGCTACAGAGAGACCCTACCTTGAAAAAAAAAGGGGAGGGGACATGGTGTCATTGTTACATTCTGTGTTGATATAAGGTAACAGAAAAAAAAATGTTGTGAAGGAGAAGTCTTTTTAACAAGTCCTGTTATTTATAATGTCTAATATGAAATTTTCATATTTCTTATGCTGTTAATTGCATTTCAATCTTATTTGAAAACATGTATGGATAAATATACAAGGTCACAATATACATATATAAATAAAATATAAGGATTAAAGTATACTATAATTTAAAAATTGCTTATATTTTAACATATTTATTAGCAAAATAAACCATTGTTCAAGAAGCATCATTTGAACATTTTAAGACTGATGGCCTACATGGTTTTCGTCATGGATCTTAATAGGAAATATCATAACAATACTACAGATTTCCAATGACTAAACTGCTACTTTGGGGTTGTCAATAGGGTTATAATTGCTCTCTTCAATTTCACACAGTGTTATTCTTCAATGAATTTTAGCAATGTGTAAAAAAATCATTATCTTCATGAGGTACCTATGGTTATTGTTGCCACAAACCTAGTATTTTATTATAATAAGTTTAACAGCAACCCTTTCCTTTGTCACACTAACTTCATTCCCAAAGCCTCTTAAAATTTTATTAAATTAACTGAAACTTAAGCAAGGTTAATATAGTCTACCCTTTGGACAAAGAGTAAAATTTCCATGCAACACCCATATGCTCTCAATTATTGGCTTACTGATTTTTTTCACTTGATAACTTTTTCTTTACTAAACTAAATAGGCTAGCTGATATGTTAGTATCATATTGAAATAACAATCACAATTGAGTTAAAATGTTCAGTATATACCACTCATTTTTTTTTTTTACACTTTGAAAGGCAAATGAGTAAATCAAGAAGAAACAAATCTCACTGTAGTGCTGAAGTGAGGTCCAACCTTTGAAACCAGCTTCCTATTAATCATGAAACTGACCTTTTCATTAAGGGGCACTGTTGGAGTCACTGACACAGTTAAGGCATTCATATGTGTGAACTGTACTCATGGTATGCATACACTGAGGAAGGCATAGTGAAATTAGAATCTCTCCCTGTAGGGGGTAGACATTGACCGCTATTCAATGCCAACAACTGTTGGGTAAAGTATTCTATGAAGAATGACTTTTAATCTGCATTTACGCCACCATCAGTAATGTTAAATGCAAACCTTAAAGAAATACATTTAACAAACAGTAATTAATTACACCTTTCATAGCAGCAACTTTATCCAAGCTAAATCATTTCTCAGTATACACAAAGGAGTCATCAGGACTCTACCGTCATGGACTTTAAAATCATCATTTTCAATGAAGTCAATCTATAATAGTCAGAAAACAAAAACAAAACATTTGTCAGTGAGGAATTATTTGAACAATGCAATATTGAATTGCTTGGGTTTGCCTGTGTGCTTTATACATGGCACATTGTCTCTTGAGATGACAACTTTCAGATTAATTGTTCAAATACAATATGACTAAATTAAAAAGAACAAATCAATTCAAGAAATTAAAATATAAATGATGGTGTGCTACGACTTTTTTCACATTCCTTTTCAATAGCATCACACTTTTGCACTATTGGAAGGATAAAGATCATAACTGGAATCTTTGTCAAAACATAATTACATGCTATTTATTTCATACTTGGAGCATCACACATTTGAACAGCAAACAAATTCTTTCACATTGGCTGACATTCCACCTGAAAGTCCACCACAGTGAGCTTGTTAACACAATTCATTATATATATAGTGTAGCAATAAAAAGATTCCCTATAGCCAAGTAAAATTCAGAGGAGAAGGCTCAAGGTACATGGTCCTCCTTAGATCAAATCTGAACTTTAAGTTCAAACACAGTTTAATGGTGAATCCGAAGTTGTAACTGCAAAGTAAACGCTATGTGAAGGCTGCTTTAAACCAAGCATGAAAGACCAAAAAGTCAAAGTTGAGATTTCCTACATCTGTTTTAAATATTTCTTCCTAGGCTATTAGATAAATGACCTTTTGTTTGTTTTGTGTGTTTTAAAATTTTATTATCATTGTCATTACTGCTACAATATTCATACTGACTTCACTTTCTAGATTCACTTCTTTGGGAAGAGTCAAAAGTTACAGGAAGAATTTGTTGAGCAAGTATATGAAAATTGCTTACCTTAATATATCAAGAATGATAGAACAATATAGTTACGGATAAGAGGTGAAATCCATTTTCAAGAAGGGTATGGATTTCTTAAAGACTTTCTTTCTGTTCTGAGAACTGTGGCAATGCACTTGTCACCATCATTTTTGACAGTAATAAAATGATATTTCACCCAGAAATAGGAGTTAATATGCCAGGCTTCAGGATCGAATTAGCATCGTTATTAGCACCACATTTCAGTCCCCAGACCCTTTGAATGAGCAGTCACTCGTGGAGCATTTAAGCTTCAAGTGACTATGAGTGCCAGGACCCTGCAAACCGAAACCGAAGGAAATTTACAGTGTTATGAACACAGCTTCTTGCTTGTTTACTTCTGCATTGTCTTTGGAGGTTTCCCTGAGATTAAACACCCTTAAACCCAAGTAAAACATCCAAGTAAAAGAACGGAAAGTTAAAATTTCCACTTACTGCCTCTGTTTTCCTTTGTCCAGACACGGAAGTCCCAGGGCTGGTATTTTGCTCCCACCTAGCTCCAGATTACCCTCTGAATTAATCAGGCATAAACGCGAGCTGAGTGAAGCAAGTTGACTTTGTGACTGTACAAGGAGCAGCGGATCTCACTGCCGCAGGAGAGCCCGGCAGGACCGAGTGCTGAACTTCAGCGTATGAGCACAGCATCTATTACCCCGCAGGCGCTACCATTTCACCTACACCTGGGCGGATCTATCAAGCTTCATCTCTATTAGAGTTATTTGACTCTGTGGTTTAGGAGGGAGGAGGAGAAAGAGAAAGAAGCTTGCCGTTGTCACACTTGTTTCCTATTAAAGAGCCTTACGGTGGATTGAGTAATTGTGTACGAAGGTAGTCTGGCTGGCAGATGTGTACAGCCCCAGCGGAGCACTAGATTCAAGGCAGATGGGTTGTACCAGGGCGCAAACAACATTGAGAGAGAGAGAGGCGTGATTAAAACAGCAGGTCTCGGTTTTATAGTGCTGGAAGTGGGGTAGCATTAAGGCTCCTGGGACCCAGAGTTTCCCAAATGGTATCACTGTATATCGAGGAAAACAATAAATTCAATTAAAAAAGGATGTTAAAACTATGAAAGTTATGGAGTTATTTGTAATATGCATTTTAACTATTAGTGAAGGATTAATATCCTTTCCCCAGTACCCTAAGAGAACTTAATTAAAACTAGTCCATCATGGGTCACAGAGAGTTATTGATAGTTTTAACATGATAGATTTGAAACAGATCCTTTATTCTGCTACATAAGCCAAAATTATCTTTTTAATCTGAATTAAATTGCTTTAAGGAGATTTACACTGTCAGGCAGGTTGACATTCTGCAATTAGGCAGTATTTTTTTTTAATGTGGTTGAAACCATCTATTTGAAAAATATCCTCATTGTGCATTATATCAGGAAACTTAACTCATGGGGAGTTTATGGATTTTGATGTCATTCTTTTGACAATATTATGTATTAAATAATCAGAATGAGTATGGTTGACATTGAAAGATTGGAACTGTTTGAATTGTTTAGTCTATTTCTCTATGTTGTTGAGAGCTACCTTTCTATGTTCAATGGTATGTAATTATGAGTACCAATGGTGAGGATGAGCAAGGACGATAATGATGGTTGAACAGTTGCTCTGTGCCAGGAATCATATGCAAAGCCATGCATGCATCATCTCCTTTGAGACCTGCAAGGACACTGTGAGGTTAGTCATATCATTATCACCTTTTCACTTATTTTTTATAAGCACAAAAAAAAGTGTCTCTTAGCGGTTACTGTATTCAAGGTCAGACATTTGTGATGGGTTAAAAGCAGGATTCAATTCAATCTATGTCTTGAATCCTCATAGCAGTTTCTTTCCAGACTAATTTTTAGCCTGCACAAACTAAAATGATTACCATTGATTTTTTTTTTACCCCAGGGTAATTTGAAAGAAAAGAGATTTATCTGTGTAGATTTAATTTAGTATTAGATATTCTAACTTTCTGTGTTTAAAGAGTTTATTACAATGTAATCCAGTGCACATATACAGGCTTCACTAAGAAGGACTTCACTACAAAGGACACATGAAGCTAAGAACTGCCTGAGAGCACAGAATAAAGTAATTTAAAAATAACTTTGGGGAATAACTTATTATAAAATTAAATTAAAATTCTTCAAACAAATGTTTCTTTAATATCTGATTGGTTTGCATCTGATTAGTAGAGAAAGAAATGGAACTGGAAGTTAAGCATGTTTCATGCAGGAAGTTAAAAATCTTCAAGAAAAAGCAGTGGCTTGTGTCTGGATTTCAGTATACCAGAGACTGTGAAAGAGAATAACCATGAGTTTGAGGCCAGCCTGGGCTATGTAGCAAGTTCCAGGCTATCATGGGCTACAAAGAAGATCTTGTTTCAAAACCCACCACCACTAGAACAACAAAAAATGTTTGATCCATTTTCCTTATGAGACTCATAACAAATTGATTCATAGTCTCTCTTCCTCATAATTTGCATGTGAATTGTGCATTGTTCCTTCTAATAGGTACTAAGTTTTTACTCAGCAGTAAAATCATAATATACTATAATGAGAAATTATTTGAATGATGAGACCTGCTTGTGAAATGTAAGTGGGGTACGGTATAGAAACCAACTTTACCATGTTAAATGAGCATAATCATGGGGCAGGTAATTAATGTCCTCTGTTTCTCAAATTTATAATGTGATTAACAGATCCTATTGTAATTGTAAATATGGGTGTGTGTGTGTGTGTGTGTGTGTGTGTGTGAACATTTCTCAATTGTCATAAAAATTACAGAAATTCTACTAAATTTAATTTTGTGACTGATGAAGTGGATTGGCTAATGATAACAGAATTAAGCAAACCAACAACATCTAGGAATCGAATCTCAGAAATGAAGTGGAGAAAATTGTGTTGTAACTCATACAGCAAATAACCAGGGATAAAACAAGGTCTATGTTTATTCAATATGTCCTCCTTGCTCAAGTAAAAGAAATTCAGAAGCCATTCAAAACATTTCTCAAATCATTAGAGATTCACCAGTATCTGTTTTACTTGTCTGCCAATCTTGACTAAGAGATGTTTTTTTCAGGATTAAAAAATAAAAAGAAAAAGAAAAAAGAAAACAAACAAACAAAACAAAACTACTGCCAGGTTTTGGTGAATGTTTTCTTACAAGCCAGAAGAGTAGTGTAGAGGGTAAAATTAGGCCTACTCCAGTTATTGAAATTCCACATAAAGTGAAACCACCAGGAAACCATTGGTAATATAATATTTGCTCCACTAGTTAAAAGGATTCAAAATGCATCATTTTAACAATATAAAACATAAATTAAGTATCTGTTTAAGATGATGAAAGCTTTATTTTGGGGTCAGAAAAGAAGGA
This sequence comes from Orientallactaga sibirica, assembly GCA_036365145.1. Lineage (NCBI taxonomy): Eukaryota > Metazoa > Chordata > Mammalia > Rodentia > Dipodidae > Orientallactaga > Orientallactaga sibirica. Next base: position 3,051,106 of record JAEOAD010000603.1, on the reverse strand, counting down.
ACTTCTCCTTAACAACTGAATAGATTTAAAAGAAGCAGAAGCCATTCGAGGAGATACCATTTTTATCTGTAATTCATAAAGTATATATATTAGAGTTCAAAGGATACATGAGAAATTCAAATTAGAACATAATGCCCATAATGTAGCAGAGGAATCAATGATGCTGATCTCTGGACCAAGCATGGGATAAGGTAAGTCAGGAGTATATAGTTAAGGAAAATAGTTCATTTAATTTAATGAACTTCCAACCTCAATTTAAACCTATGTCATTTTAGGAATGATACATAGAAGTTACTAAACTATTAATTGTACATGTGCAACTATAAATATAAACTTGGATATACATGCATGTGACTATCACTTAACTAAATATCAATCTTCTTCTTCTTCTTCTTCTTCTTCTTATTATTATTATTATTATTATTATTATTATTATTATTTTGCTTTTAGAATTTTGTTAAAGGCTTTGGACAAAGAAGAACAAGGGAATACAAAAATCAGTAGATGGGAAGAAATAATAAAGTTTAGTGTGGAACTTAATAAAATGGAAACAACAAAAAATCCAAAGAATCAATGAAACAAAGAGTTGTTGACAGCATAAAAAGATTGATAAACCCTTAGTCAATCTTACCAGAAGAAAAGAGAAAGAGAGAGAGAGAGAGAGAGAGAAAGAATTAATAATATTAGAAATAAAAAGACACCATTACAGCAGAAACCAAATAAATTCAGAAAATCATAAGGGAATACTTTAAGAATATATGTGCTTCTAAGTTTGAAAATCTGAAATGAATGGATGATATTCTTGATTAATATAACCTACCAAAATTAAATTAAGATGAGATAAACTAATAAATTAGACCTATTGCAAGTATGGAGATCCAAGCTATTATAAAAAGTCTCCCAACTAAAAGAAGTCCACACCCAGATGGATTCACTGGTGAATTTTACCAGACCTTCATGGAAGAACTAACACCACTGCTTCTCAAACTTTTCCATAAAATAGAAAAGAAAGGAATACTGCCAAACTCCTTCTATGAAGCCAGCATCATCCTTATACTCAAAACAGAAAAGACAGAACATAAAAGAAAATTATAGACCAATCTCCCTCATGAGCATAGATGCAAGAATTCTCAACAATATATTAGCAAACAGAATACAAGAACATATCAAAAAGATTATTCACCTCAACCAAGAAGGCTTTATCCCAGAGATGCTCGGATGGTTCAACATATGCAAATTGATAAATGCAATACACTATATAAATGGACTGAAGGAAATAAATCACATTATCATCTCAATAGATGCAGAAAAGGCATTCAACAAAATCCAACATCCCTTCATTGTAAAATTCCTACAGAAACTGGGACTAGAAGGAACATATCTCAACCTAATAAAGGGTATTTATGACAAACCTACAGTGAACATAATACTAAGTGGGGAAAAAATGGAAGCTTTTCCACTAAGTTCAGGAACAATACAAGGGTGTCCACTGTCCCCACTTTTATTTTATATAGTACTGGAATTCTTAGCTATAGCAACAAGGCAAGAAACACTCATAAATGGGATACAAATTGGAAAGGAAGATAAAATTATTAATATTTGCAGATGATATGAATCTATACATAAAAGACCCTAAAGACTACCAGCAAACTGTAAGAGCTGATAAACACTTTTAGCAATATAGCAGGATACAAATTAAACACACAGAAATCAGTAGCAATCCTATATATTAACAACAAACATGTGGCGGATGAAATCAGGGAATGTCTCCCGTTCACAATTGCTTCAAAAAAATAAATAAATACCTTGGAATAAACCTAACCAAGGAAGTGAAGGATCTCTACAATGAGAACTTTAAAATGCTCAAGTGAGAAATTGAAGAAGACAGTAGGAAATGGAAAGACATCTCATGTTCTTGCATTGAAAGAATCAATATTGTGAAAATGTCAATCTTACCAAAAGCAATCTACACATTTAATGCAATCCCCATTAAAACTCCAATGGCATTTTTCACAGAAATAGAAAAAAACAATACTAAAGTTCACTTGGAAACACACACAAAAAAACCTCAAATAGCCAAAACAATTTTGAGCAAAAAAAATCAGGCTGGTGGTGTCACCTTATCTGATTTTAAGCTATATTATATAGCCATAGTAACAAAAACAGCATGGTATTGGCACAAAGACAGACATGTCGACCAATGGAACACAATAGAGGACACAGATATTAATCCAGGCAGCTACAGCCATCTGATTTTTGACAAAAATGCCAAAAATATTCATTGGAGAAAAGACAGCCTCTTCAACAAGTAGTGCTGGGAAAACTGGATATCTATATGTAGAAAGATGAAAATAGATCCTTGTCTTTTTCCATGCACAAGAATCAAGTCTAAACAGATCAGGGACCTTAATATCAGACCTGAAACTCTGAAACTGCTAGAGGAAAAGGTAAGGGAACTCTTCAACATATTGGCATAGACAATGACTTTCTGAATATAACCCAATTGCTCAGGAAATAAAACCACTAATCAACCACTGGGATTTTGTGAAATTACAAAGCTTTTGTACAGCAAAGGACACTGTGAATACAGCAAAGAGACAACCTACAGAATGGGAGAGAATCCTTGCCAGCTATACATCGGACAAAGGGTTAATATCTAGAATATTCAAAGAACTCAAAAAACAAAGCAATAAGACATAAAACAACCTAATTAAAAATAAATGAGCTAAGGAACTAAATAGAGAGTTCTCAATGGAAAAAAATGCAGATGGCATATAAACACCTCAGGGAAATGCAAATTAAAACCATTTTGGTTTACATCATACTCCTGTCATTAATGGCTACTATCAAGAAAACAAATGACAGTAAATGTTGGCGAGGATGTGGAAAAAGGGCAACCCGTCTACACTGTTGGTGGAAATGTAATCTGGTGCAGCTACTGTGGAAATCAGTGTGGAGGTTCTTGAGACAGATAAAAATAGATTTACTATATGATCCAGCTATAGCACTCATAGGCATATATTATAATGACTCTTCCTGCTACCTTGGAGATAATTTCATAACCATGCTTATTACTGCTCTATGAAACTTGCCTAGATATTCCTCAACAGATGAATAGATGTGTTACATTTACACCATTGCATTCTATTTAGTGGTGAAGAAAAATGAAATTATGAAATTTGCAGGGAAATGCATGTGTCTGGAAAGGATGATACTAAGTGAGGTAATCCAGGGCCAGAAAGCCAAGTGCCACATGTTCTCTCTCATATGTGGATCCTAGCTACAAATGTTTAGACTTGTGTGTGAGCAGGAACCAAAAATCAGTAGCAGAGGCCAGTAAGCTGGAAAAAGGCTGTAAGGGAGGAAGGAGAAGGAAGGGGATGGTATTATGTGTGTGTATATATATATATATATATATTCATAAATACATACATATACATATATATATATATATATATATACATATGTACACACACACATATATATACATGTATGTGTGTGTATGTATATATATATATATGTAGAAGAAAAGATAACAGGGTGTGGAATGGCCTGAGTGATTCCAGGGGAACAGACTGAGTAAGAGAAGGGTGGGGGGAGGGTCAATTAAAATTCAAGATTTTCTGAATAAGACGTATGAAAGCCTATTTCTTTGGATAATGGCATATCCAGAAGCTATAGATCGCTATTAGAAAATTTTCAATGCCAGGTATGGGATACTTACCAGTGAGTTATTGGCTGGGAAGGTCCCTGTTGCCTCCAAAACATTACAAGCTATTGCCAAGGTCCTTGGTTTCCCACGAGTAACAGATGATAAGACCCTATTGCTGAAGACTTTAGATGTTTGGTCAGCAAGGTCACTGAAAAATAAAGCTGGTGCTGAGCTGAAAATCTTCTGTGCATGAGTGCAATAGTGGCATGTCTGCTGTAGGGGAAACCAACTGCTCTCTAATTGGTTTGGAGGCCCGCTTGATGGGAGGTAATACATACCTGGTACTTAAAACCTAATTAAAAGCTTATGGCAGAGGAGGTCATGAGCCTTAGGGATATAAAGCCTGCTCTTGTCTGTCTAAATGCATATATTATTCTCACCAAACTGCTCAAAAAGCACAACACCTAATGTTCATATTCATATAATAATGCTATTCTCACTTTTGGTTAGAAAAACTTCTCTTTTCAGATGGCAGTGACCACTGTGATGACCAAAAGGCAACACGGTGCTGAGAAGAAGTGACAGAGAAGTGTCCATCACTGAAACATTTCTATCACACCCTTCAAGGCTCAGAGTCCATTGTGGAAGAGGTGGTGGAAAGAATAGAAGTGCCAAAGGCAGGGTACCACTCCTTACAATGAAAGTGCCCAGACAGAAATTAGCCTCGATATCCATGACCTTGCAGTGCCTAGCAATACCTTCAACAGTCCCTCATAATATGAGAAAAGATGATGACATCAAAATAAAATAGAGACTAACAGAGAGAGGGATGGGATATAAGATGGAGAGTAGAGTTGTGAAAGGGAATATTGGGGAGGGGAGGGAAATATGGGTTTATTGTCTGTAGGTGTAGAAGTTGTCAATAAAAATGTTTAAAAGATAAGTTGTGTGAAAATGTCTACATGATATTTATTTACTATATTTATGAATTCTACAAAAAATCTTCAACAACCTTCATTACACAATTTGGCACTGATTCAGAGATGCTCAATTTTTTATCAAGATATTTCAAGTTAATTTAATTTTTTTTTGAGATAGCTAATCATTTGTGGTACATTGATTTGCAAGTATTATGTCCTGTTTAATTCAGTTTACTATTGATTGTGTTCTTTAATGTAAAGATATTTTCAGTTTTGATGTTAAACAATTAATTTACTTTTCTTCTGCTGCCCATGTTTTGGAGGTATAGCCAAGAAACCATGACAAAATCTAAGCCTGCAGTGTTCCATCTTTTTTTTTTTTTTTCCTGTAAAAGGTTTACCTCGCACATTGGAGTATATGACCCACTGTTTACTATTTATTTTTGCACATGGCATGAGGTAAATGTCCATTCTTTTGCACTTGCATATGTAGTTCTCAAGCCACTTGTTGAAGACTGTTCTTTTCCTTCTAAATGATCATGGCACTCTTGCTAAAAATCATTTGACAACATAAGTGAGAGTTTATGTCTGTGTAGTTTAATTTTATTGTTCTTTTTCAGCATACATTGTTTTAGTTACAATAGCTTTGTAGTAGGGTTGGGAAATCAGGAAGTGTGAAACCTCTACCTTTGCCTCTTTTCAAGATAGCGTTAGCTTTCCATGGTCCAAGACATTTCATAAAAGTTTCAGAATTGATCTTTTTCTATTATTTTTATGAAACTACCACTAAATTTTGAATATACATTAATTTGAATCCATATATCATTTTGTGTAGAATTCACATTTTTATTATTTTAATCCTTCCAATTCATAAACATGGAATATACTTCCTTTTATCATCAGATTTAATATATTTTAGCAACTTTTATAATTTTCAATTTACAAATATGTTACCTCTGCAGGTAATTTTCCAAGTATTTTATTTTTCTTGGTGCTGTCATAAATTAAATGTATTTAATAAATGATTATTATAGAGGTGATCTAAATCCTTGATAATCTCTTTTCTCTCCAGCCTTACAGACTTCTCTCAACAGAACCTATAGCTAATTATGCACTTGATGTTTACAGCCTCTAAATGTAATTTCATTAATTTACAGCATAATACGCCTTGGGTTTTGAAGTTTATTTCTCCAAACCTTACATTTCCAGATTGGTTCCTCATAATACAATATTAATCATTATTTTAATAATAGTAAAAATTATTCTTTGGCTAATGCATTTTGAGTTGTTAAAACTGCCAAAGTAAAAGCACACATCTTTATACCTAGATATTGTGAAATATACATATATTTTGATAATGCTACATCAAGAAAACCATCATATATATCACCTCAAGCACTTATTTTTGTAGTGAGGACATGTAAAGTCTCTTCTTGGTAGTTTGCAAGAATAAGCTTTATTATTATTAATTATAGTAACTATTTGGACAAGAGATATCTTGAACTTATTCTTCTCTAATAAAAATGTTATATTCTTTAACAGAAGCCTACCTACCCCCTACCCATGGTAACCACTATTTTCCTTTCTATTTCTATGAGCTGATCAATTTTCTTAACAGTCATGTATAACTGAGGCTGTTCTTGGTTTATTTCATTTAATTCCTGTAGGTCCATCCATGTCTCCTTCTTCAAGTTTGAACAGCAATGTATGGTGTGTGTGTACCTCTTTATCCTTTTCATGTGGTAGTTTTTGTAAAATATGATGGAGTGAACATGGGAACAGACAACTTTAACATACTGATTTTTTTACCTTTTGCTCTATACTGAGTAATGAGATTGCAGAATCATATGACCACCCTGAGTTTACACTCTGAGACACTTTCATTTAGCATTCTATAATGCATGTAATAATTTACATTTACAACAACAGTATTCAAGCCTGTACTTTTCTCTATATCTTTACCAGTTTCCTGTTTTTCACATTTATTGATACTAATCATTGCAAACGATGTGAAAATCTAGATTATTGTAATGTTATTAAATTCTCTGATGATTAGTGATGGTGACCTGCTACCCATTTGCATGTTTTCTTTTGAGAAATGTCTATTAAGGTACCTTTTCATTAAACAAAATTGGGTGATTTTTTAGTAAGATGTTTACCAATATTTTCCTCCATTTTGAGTTATCTCTTCACTTTGTTAAAGGTTTACTCTGCTGTGTAGAAGATGTTTCGTCTAATGCAATCTCACTTGTCTATTTTTGCTTTTACTTTATGAAACTGAATGGCAATACTCCATCAAAACTACAAAGAAACCAAAGAATCAGCATTCAGACCTTAGAGCAAAGCTTTCTCCTTATGTTTTCTTCTAGCAGGTTTATGGCGCCAGGCCTTATCTTCACGCCTTCATTGTGTGCTGCTTTGAGCACAGGATTCATTCTACTATATGTAAATTTCTGTCTCATCATTGTTTAATGGACAAACCTTCTTTTTCTCTTTGTGATTAATACAATTCATATCTTGGCTTCTCCTCATATTTAATAAGCATGCTTCCAATTTTTCACTGTGTTCTCACTATATGCCAAACCCAGTTCTAAAAGATTAAAATGGGTTATATATCTTCTTTGCCAACATTAGTTGTTACTACCTAACTTAAAAAATAATTTTAAAGGAAATAGTATCTTTTTAGATGGAATCATATTAAGAATTATAAGTGGAGATCAACGTGAATGTTGAGTCATCCTTAAATCCAATGACAGCTATTATAGGAGAAAAAAAGATAAAAGAGAGTTGCAGAGAAAAATTATATGTAACAAAAGAGGCACCAATTGTATCAATACATCTATACACTAAGGAATGCCAATGATGCCCAGATGCCATCAGAATCTGGTCAAGAATCTCTGTCAAAGTGTCTAATTAAACCAATCGGCTGTCTCAAAGAGTTTTGATTTCTGGTCTTCAAAGCAACTAGAGAAAATATTTCTGTTATCTTTTGGAGACAAAGTTTGTGCTAACTTTTATATACGCCTTGAGACTATATAAGTATTAGTTTTTATGCACATCTCTGCATAAAAATAGAGGAGAGTGCATAGCCAGGTGTGTGAGCCTGTGCAGGTCAGAGGACAACCTCAGTGACTTCCCCAGGAGTACTGCTCACCATTTTTGGAGAAACAAGGTCTGTTTTTCCTCATAAGCTTATCAGTTATGTTATACTGACTAGCCAGAGAGCCCCAGGGATTTGCCAAGCTCTACATCATTGAGCTGAGGTTCCAGGTCTTTGCCACCATGTCCAGATTTGACATGTGTTCTGTGGGATAAACTCAGGTCATGATGCTTACAAGGGATTCATTTTGCCAACTGTGCTCTCTCCCTTGTCTATAACATAACAAGGATATGAATTAATTCCTATTACTACCCAGTTGTACAAATGCGGAAACTGAGACTACAGGGTACTAACTTATCAAAATTCACAGAGCTCAAAAAAGATGCCATAATACCATCCAAGTCATTAAAATCATGTCCCATTGTATCTTTACCGGGGATAATTTAATTATTATGAGCATTTAAATGTCTGTAGCTAACTTGGCTTGCAAACAATGGCCATCAGAATAATTCCTAAATTTTTACTTCATAACCCATACATGTTGAAAAATGATTACAATCTGGACGTGGTGGCACATGCCTTTAATCCCAGCACTCAGGAGGCAGAGGTAGGAGGATAACCATGAGTTCAAAGCCACCCTGAGACTACAGAGTGAATTCCAGGTCAGCCTGGGCTAGAGCAAGACCCTACCTCGGAAAAAAAAAAATAAATAAAAATAAAAAAAAAAAACAATAAAAAAAAAAATAACAACAACAAAAAAAAAACAATTACTAACAATATTTCCATGCTATTTCCTATTGCCAAGATTTAAAACTTGTCACCATGATAAAGTGGGAGTTCACTATGGTACATTTGGATTTCACTTATTTATACATTGTTTTCAAAGAACACTGAAGGAATCTGAAACAGTTAAAGAGAGGCAGGAAGTATCAAAAGAGTGAAAGCTGGTTTTCATCATTCAAATAATCATTCCACAGTACTTCAACATTTCACAGTGGCATGTTACATGTGTCATCTTATTTATATGTTGGGAAAATACAAGGTGGCACAATGTATTTAGTAAATCCAGATTTGGGTCTAAAATCTTGGCTTGGGGAGATGGCTTAGTTGGTAAAGCACTTGGTTTAGAAGCTTGATGAACAGAATTAGAATACTCAGCACCCATTTAAAGGTCAGGAGGGCAAAGCAACTACCCTGTAATACCATTGTTTAGGAATCAGAGAGCAAACTGGCCTCCTAGACTAGCCAAGTAAGTGAGATCTGTGTTCAATTGAGAGACCCTGTCTCAGTTAGACAACATAGAGGGCAATTAATGGAGACTCTCTACATCAGTCTCTATCCTCCACATGGACCCACACATATATATGCCCACAAAAAATGTTAAAATGCATATATATTTGCACTCAACATGCATATGCACACAACAAAATCTTTATTATAATATGTACAGTTGTCAAATCTTATAATAAACTCTTCATAACTTATCTTAAACTCATCTAAAGCACTCAAATATTATCTTATCTTATTCAATAAAATATTTTATTTATTTATTTGCAAGCAGAGAGAGATAGCAGAGACAGAAAGAGCAGGTATGCTATGGCCTCCAGCAGGTAACGAGAAATCTAAGTCTGTTCATTAGGCTCTGCAGGTAAGTGCCTTAACAGCTGAGCAATCTCTCCAGCCCTCTTGTTAATTTAAATTCATCCAATACACTCAAATATAAACTTTAGGAATAGAATGTATTTCTAAATCATTTTTGCTCTTTCATATTACCCATGAATATATGTGGTTCAATTTGTGTTCTCTTTGAACTAATTTGTCATACAGAAATCATTTCTTCAAAGATGGATTATATTTACAAAATTTTCTACTATAGTACTATTTAGCACAATAATTTGTAAATAAAAAACAATGAGGGGCTAGCAAGATCACTTAGTGGTTAAGGCACTTGACTGCAAAGCCTAAGAATTTATGTTCAAATTTCCAGCTCACACATAGCCACATGCACAGTGACACAACTGTGCAATGTCACACGAGTTTCACAAGGGGCACACACATCTGTAATTTGTTTTCAGAAGGGTAAAGTTCCTGGCATGCTCATTCTCTCTCTCTCCCTCCCTCCTTCTCTCTGTTTCTCAAAAAGAAAAAAAAAAAGACTGGGGACTTACCCAGTCAATCAGATATTTCTGAAATTTAATTCTGAGTTTATACTAGATACACTGGGGTAAATATAAGTTAAAAATTATCTACAAAATTAATCAAATACAAACTGTAGTAAATTATTAATACTGTTAAATGACATTTGATTTTTCTGTATGTACAGGCATAATGTATTTAAGCATTACTTCATACTCTCCCTTAGTGATTATAAAAATACAGTTTTTAGTCAGTAAAGTCCATATATAAAATTGTACTCAAGGCTCTGTGATTTGGCTCCAAATGTTACTTATATCTAAGGATCCATAACTAACAATAAGAAATCTTAGACAAATGAATGACTCATCTTTTAAGATAAATAGGCATCATGATATCTTAGATAATATATATCACCTGCTGCAAGACCCCAGAAGCCTGTTTTTTGGGGGGATGGGAGAGGATTGCTAGTTTTGTGTGATTCTTTTATTGGTAAAGATAAGCAGATTGACAAGTAAATAATAACAGTGTTAGCAAACACACTTTCTATATCCAGCAAATATCATTTTAAATGATTTCAGTTAGGGCTGTAGAGATGGTTAAGTAGTGAAGGTTTTTGCCTGTAAAGCCTAATATTCTGTGTTTGATTCCCTAGTACCTACATGAAGCCAGGTGCACAAAATGGCATATGCATCTGGATTTGTTTGCAGTGGCTGGACGCCCTGGAGTGCTCCCTCTCTGTCTCTCTCTCTCTCTCTCTCTCTTTCTCTCTGTCCTTCTTTTATCTCTCTGTCAGTCTGCTTACATATAAATGAATAAAAGTATAGTTATTATAGGGACCCTGCATTAGTAGTCATACTATGTTTAGTGGTGAACTTACCAATACACTAAATGTGATTGGCCCTTAAAGACTCCTCACTACAAAGTAAGAGTAAAGTTACCAGCAAGAAGGCCTTGAATGCCACAATGGGAGTTTTATTATGAGGGTCAATTAGCATATTGTGCACTTTCATCATGGGAATCATGACTAATACTTTCTTATTGGAGCACCACAAAAATTTGGATGCAGGACTATCAGCAGTTTGAAAAAAAAAAAAAAATTTACCTTGGCTGTTAAGATGACGATGTGTAGTGCCTTGAATTTAGACTTTATCTGAAGCAACAAAGAAAGGCAATTCCATGAAATAGCATGATGATCAAGGTTTGATAACTACTCAAAAATGGGGTGGGTGGCAAATAATACAGTAACAAAGAAGTCTTGGAAATGAATGCAATCTGTCCTGTTGCTTAATAAAGGTGACCAACTATGTAATCACAGCCTTTATTAAAGCTTACATTGCAGGCTTGAGTACACAAGCCAAAAATATTATTATCCATACACAAAGCACCTAATTTCTAAACAGCATCACCCTCTGTTTCCCATTATTTCACTGAAACAGAAGGGAACACTTTTTGTTCCTAAACTTGTAAGTGAAATCTTTACCTCTGTTACTTTGAGCAAATAATAGCCTCTGGAATAAATGACCATCCAAACCCAGAGAAAGTTCCTGATGAATTGTGTCAGCCTAGGGAGACATAAAAAGGGATGTTTTGAAGGGTCACCTTTGGTTTCCAAGCTGCTTAATTATTTCTTCAATGACCTGGAAAATGAGCTAGAGAAGAGGCTCATTAAATTTCAGATGAGTTCAATGTTCCAGTATGAGTAAGAATAAGGATACTTAGGAAAGATTTGATATTCAAAATTAGCTTGGCAAATTAGCAAGATAGCGAGAAATGAATGAAGTAAAGTAAAACAAGTTTTAAGTTAATGCAACAAAGACATGCAAAAATCTCTTTATACTATGGGGCAAAAGTTTTTTTTTTTTTTTTTTTAATAACATTCTATTTAGCAGTGCTCTGTCAAAGAGTGGCAAATGCTACCTCTATAGCACTAGACATACTACATTCTACAACTTTCTGTGGAATTGATATGATCCCCAAAATGCTCATTGCAGTCTTCTCCATTTAAAAATCAGTCCTAGTAACACACACACACACACACACACACACACACAATACATGCACACACACACATGTTTTTGACAATGAAAACTTTAGTTGCATTGTTTCCAATATAATAGCGTCTTGAATATATTCAAGCAAAAATAGACAAGTACCAAGTAATTCTCATGAGGGATACTGAAGTGTTTGTAAGCAGCTGTGAATAGGAGATAAGAGTCTCTGACTATTGCATATATGGAAGAAGTCAGCATTATCTACAAAAAAAAAAAAATGACAGTAAACATCTTAGGGTTTGCTGACCATAAGGTGTCTGTTGCAATGAACCAGCTTTGTCATTGTGTCATCAAAGCATCCATAGAGGACACAGACATGGTGTGGTCATGTTCCCAGGAAATTTCCTCAGCTTGCCAACTTGGATAAGATAGACATTAGACATGTACAAACTTGATATAAATAGAAACCGACAGTGTCATATGGGAAAACAGAAATACGGGCAAGGAAAGTACTTCAGGATGAGTGGTTTAGAAATGGCATTTCGGATGAGACATGAAGAGTAATTTACTGTTGGCTGGGCCTCAGGGAGAGAATAGTGAGCACAATCATTCTAGGAAAGAATGCTTTTGTGTAGGTGAGGCCCTAGAGAAAAGCTAGGCAGCAACAGATTCAAAGCTGTTCTAAGTAAGGGGACTGAGATGGAAAAGGTGAAAGGGCACTGACATCTCGTGTGAGGCACTTTGAAAAAGAATCCTAGGCTTATAAATGTGACAGTATTTCAGAGAATAAGTGGTTCTTCAAAGAAAATCCTGATAAAATAGTATGGTTTGGAAGGAAGGGTTCAGCGACATAGGCATTTGACCTCAAGGCAAAGGACACAGGCTTGAGAACACCTGAAAGAAGTCAGAGCCACCCTGAGCACAGAGAAAATGCCAAGTCCCAGGTGTGAAGAAGCTTTGGAGGACCCTGGGCCAGAGCATCTCATGGATAGTGACAATGTTTACCATGATGACAAGACACAAGGAGGAGAATGGTAGCTCATGTGGTGAGTTACATTGTGTTTAGTTTTACAACTTTGTTGCTTCTTAATACATCTTAAGATGTGCAATTTGGAATTGAATACATGATAACTGTATGATTCATAACAAAGAAAAAAATTAGGCCTAGAAAACACATATTGGTATACTAAAAGGCAATGTGTTTATACATAGTGAGTTCCAGGGTATTATAGTCTGACTCAGAAATATTCCCCATTTGATATAAAGCCTCATAGAATAAATGGCATTACAGAATACCCTTTAAAGGATATTGGAGATACATACTCTCTCTTTCTGACTGTCTGTGTCTGTCTCTGTCTTTCCTTCTCTCTCTCCCTCCCTCTCTTGTTTTCCCTCTCTCTATCAATCGCTCTCTCCTTATCACTTGCCATAAGGTAAGTAGTTTGTACAACTCTGCTCAAACCACCATGATGTTCTGCCTTGATACAAACCTAAAAATAAAGAAGCTGTAAGCTAAAACAAATCTTTCTTCTTTAATGTTGTTATAAATCTCTACATCAATGCTCATAGCTCTCATGGCCATTCGGTCAATTAGAGTCAAGTCCATAGTAAGGAAAACTTGAAGTTCCAGATGCATATGTGCCCAGCTGAAGTTTTACGACAAGATGCTCTGTCTTCTAATTTCAGATCTCATAATAATACTCTTCCTTCCTGTGGTCCATTTATTGCTACATTTTCTTAATTGTTATGTTGTTTTGTGTCTGATTTCACTGCTAAAAGTCTCCTACAAGAATAGTAGTGAAAGTACAAGTTGCAGGACTGCTGGTGCTGAGCTCCGCAAATCAATAACTCATATTTCATGCACTTGAATATGAGACTTTTACAGAAACACAATGAAAATTAAATCATGTATCAATTGGTTGATGGACATTTTGTGACCAGATGTTCACAGGAACCTAGCTTTGTTTTCCCCTAGAGCAATGGGTCCTTCCTTATTTTCTAACTCAGTGTTTCCAGTGACTTCCTAGAGCAGAATTGTCATGAATAACAAGCACTGACTCTATATTTCTCAAAAAAAAAAATCTAAATTGAATTACATTTGAAACAGTTGTGTTTAGTATAAGGAAGCTTTTTCTGTACTTGTATAAAACATTGACTGGACTTCTATAGAAAAGAAAAGGGTGCAATTCATTTTTCTAATGGTTGTTATAAAAGAAACAGTACTGAGCAACTTTAGCGTACAGATTTGATAAAGCTGTTGGTTTATTTTATCAGTCTTTACATACAATGTAAAGTGAAGTTTGTTTCATTTGGCTTTTTCTGCCTTGACCTTGAAATCAACAAATACAATTATGAGCACATGTAAGAATAAAGCAAGTGCTTGGCACACTGAGTAGCAAATGATCTTTTTTGCCTCTGCTGCTGCTGTGCCTTGGGCCCAGTGTAGGAATGTTTTACCTCTGTGCTGAGATGCTATTCCCAAGGGTCTGTGGTCTTCACCAGGGTTTGCTTCCTAAAGATAGATATTTCTCCCAAGTCTCTGTATTCCTCTTGTACCAGCCAGCATTCCCTCTTGATTGTGGCCCCTGGTTGATACAATAAATCACATGATTTTGCTATCCACAGATAAAATATATAAAAATATTAAATATGACTTAAGTGGTGGAAATGTTGCCTTTTAACCTTGAAATCAGTTAGGCATAGGACCAACGGCTGGGAAATGTTCCAAACTAATGTGTTCAAAACAGGAGTTGAATAGGGATGAGGTGGCTATTATGGGGTTTAAGAGAAATTGATCTGAAAGCTAGGAATTATGGGAAGTTTCTTAATTTGCATGAAGGGATTAGAGGAGCAAGAGGCCTATATCAGCATTAAAAAAAAAAAAAGATACAGGATTTTTTCAGAAAGTAAAGTCAAGAGAAAACATATTAAAAATATTAAACAGGGCTGGAGAGATGGCTAAAAAAAAAAAAGACCCAGGATTCTTTCAGAAAAAAAAAGTTCATTTGCAGTGCTGGAGGCCCTGGCACACCCATTCTCTCTCTCTCTCTCTCTCTACTTGCCTATTTCTGTATCTCTCTCTCTCAAATAAATAAATAAAGTAAAATTAAAAAATGTTTAAAAAATATTAAACAATCAAGAATTAAAAAATAACTGGAGAAACAGACATAATAAAAATGGAAAGAGTTAAGTTATATAAGCAAAAAAAATTGGTTTTGCTCTTATCTTTATTTCTTTAAATATTTCAATTTTATGTTAACCTCCATATTTCTTTCATGGACTCTGCTATTTCAGAATTCTATCTTTAAAAATGCTTGTAATAAAATCTACTCTATCTTCCTTCTACACAAGGCTAGGCACTTTACTCATCCCTAAATTCTTCCTTGTCAGTAGCTTATTTCTGTTTTTTTTCCCATCTGATCATCTCCTATGCCAATTGGGCTGATCCATCTCATCTCTTATCTCCATATTTTGCAAGCCTGTATACGTTTTTCACATAAATTAACAAGTACTTTTTAACCTCCTTGGTTTTGCTTGCTTCTTTCAGCCTGTATATTGAACTGTTAAAACTTGGCTCATCTTCCTGTAATTCTATTTTCACATTTAGTAAAGTCTATTATCTTCT
Source organism: Orientallactaga sibirica (assembly GCA_036365145.1). Classification (NCBI taxonomy): domain Eukaryota; kingdom Metazoa; phylum Chordata; class Mammalia; order Rodentia; family Dipodidae; genus Orientallactaga; species Orientallactaga sibirica. Next base: position 3,035,682 of record JAEOAD010000603.1, on the reverse strand, counting down.
TCTGGTTTCTTTGATCCCCCACTTTTCTTGCCTACTTGTGATTTTCTTCCTTTAGCTGACTATAATTAAATAAGAGTTCTTGTCTCCAAAACTGAGTAAACTGTTTACTTCCAAACTAAAAGGTTGTCACATATTCTATTGTTTCTGAAGTAGATGCTTCACTCTGTTATTTGACTCCTGTCCTGTCTCCTAGGGTACCTAAAGCCACTTTCCGTTAATATGTGGCCATTCCGCTGTTGGGCCTTAAGAGGCCCTGGTGTGAGGCCTAGTGGTTTTGAGCCCAGCTAGAGTTTAGTGACCTGTCCTTGGCCTACTCCCGCTTGTGAGGCCTAGTGGAGCCTGACTAGAGTTTAGCGACCTGTCCTTGGAGTGACTCAGCAAGACCTAAGAAACTGCCTCTGCCCAGCTACTGCTGACATGGTGAAATAATTTTGGCCCTTATACCTTTCTCTCATCCTTTTTCCCACCCTCTTTCTCAAAATATATAAACACCTTCCCATGACAATAAACCGAGTTTTCTGCCCTGATAGACTCCCGGCTCAATGTGGTTTTTCTCCCGGTGTTTTTGGGGGGGGGGGTTTGAGCCACCGACATCTGCCTTCGCACTCAGCCTCGAGAGAAGCGGCTGGCCCGACTCTCTCTCTTCTGCTCTACCTGCTGGTGGAGGGAAACCGACATTCCACTCTTAGTTTCTACATAGAATGAACTCTTGCTATTTCCAAGACTTTCCTTTTACAATTTTCTCTTTTTGGAATACTTTCCCTCACTATTAGTATTTCTCATCTTGAATTTCACTTAGATGGGTCTTTCTCAAATAGACCAATCATTAAATATTTATTGATCACTTACTATGCTGCAGATGTTGTTTTAGGCAATGGAAATATGGCATGGAGTAAAACATAAATGCCTGTTCACATAGAGTTTACAACATTGTACTAGTCAGACAATGAATTAAGAGGTAAGTGGCTGTCATGTTCTATGGTCAATGTTACCATACAAATAAAAAGGGCAGGTGTGTTTGGGATTGCAGGAACAAACTAATTTTTTTTTTTTCAGACAAGGTCTCTCTGGAAAAAATAATATTTGATGAAAGACTTAAAGAATGTGATGGAATGAGCCATGTGACACATGAGGAAGAGATAATAGGCCGAGAAGATTGAAGTCCAAAAGAGGAAACTGCAAGATAATTCATGTGTCTGGAGCTACTAGGCAAGGGCCAATGGAAAGGCCATGAGGTCAGACAGACAACTGGACACCCACCTGGATTACTTACTATTGCTCATCCTGAGATGAGGAGTCATGAAAGCAGCAGAGGTGTCACGTGCTCTGAGTTATTTTTACCACATATTACTCTGAGAGATACCTAGGGTGTCCTTCACCTCCATGCCACTATGCTAGCACTTTTTCTCCCACAGTCCTTCATTTTCTCATAAATATTCACATATCCTGTATTCTATAGTGTACTTATTTTTCTGGCATCATCTATCCTATTCACTATTGTAATAGTGCTAATGACATTACTACCATTGTTGATTTTTTTTTTTCATTTGTGTAAGTAACTCATGCTAACGTTTACCATTGGATCTGCTCTTCTTTCTTTTTTCTTTTAGAATATTTATTTATTTATTTATTTGAGAGAGAGATACAGAAATAGGCAGGTAGAGAGAGACAGAGGGAGAGGGAATGGGCACACCAGGGCCTCCAGCCACTGCAGACGAATTCCAGATGCACATGCCCTCTTGTGCATCTGGCTTACATGGGTCCTGGGAGTCGAACCTGGGCCCTTAGATTCATAGGCAAGTGCCTTATCTGCTGAGCCATCTCTCCAGCCTTCCTTTTCTTTCTTTTAGTAAATAAGTGTTGAGCCTAGCTGAAGGTGTGGGCATATAATAAGAACTGACTAAATAACTGCAGAAATATTTTTTAAAAACCATTACATTTAGTGACCTTAGAAATGAGAACATTGTCTCCGGGAAGCTACATACTTTGTCTCAAAAAAAAAAAAAAAAAAAAAAAAAAAAAAAAAAAAAAAAAAAAAAAAGTGGGATAGTAGGAGCTTTACTCCAATTAAAATAAAATGGTATTAGTGCTATATTTGTCAGTGTTTTATAAATATAGTTTTCTCTAAAATATAAATCAATGATTAAGTACTGATGAGGAATATATTATAGAAAGCAATCTCCTTTCTTCCTTCAAAAATGATGGAATGCATTTGAAAAACACAATTGCATTTTTTGTTTATGGCAGCATGCAGTTCTCAAAGGATTTGAATCTTTATAGTATTTCTTCTACTTGGGGAAAGTAGGATAGAGTCACATTTCCAGGACATTAGCTAATATTATGAAAGGCTCTTGCTCAGTCTCAAGTGATCTGCACTAACATTTTACTGCTCTGTAACAATAGTTTTCTACATGTAAGTAAATACAAATTCTTTGACAGACTTCAAGCTGAACAACAACTGACAAAAATACACCACTGCTATTCCATCAAAACATGTATTTTACAAATGATAATCAAAATCCTAACATACATTTTCTTTTTACTGTAGTGGGAAATACAAAATTATTGCAAACTAGGCTAAACTTATCTAAGGGGTTTTGTAAAATAAATTTTATTTTATTTTTATTGGAAGCAGGGTCTCACTAGCCCAGACTGACTGGGCTCTGTAGATTCCAGACTGGTCTTGAACTCATGGTAATTCTCTTACCTTGGACTCCAGAGTGCTGGGATTAATGGCATATGCCACCATGCTTGTTCTAAAATAATTATAAAGGAAAAATGTGTCAATAGCAAACAATAAAACAGTCTGTCAAGTAAAAAAAGAAGAGATGTGATGTCAGAGTCTCTATGAACTACACTCTCAGAATCTGGAAACTCATAAAAATGACCATGAAGTGACCAAGAATATGCATGTGTTTCTGAGCTTTCTATTTGCACTTTCAAGGAAGAAAACTAATGGAGTGGGAGAGAGAAATGCTTTACAGTAATCTTGAGGATGTCTTATTCAATGGCTTGAAAAGACCACAAATAGCTGATTTTAAATTATAGAATTAGAACTAGCTTATTAGGTAGTCTTCCTTCTGAGTACCAAAGTTGTTCAGGGTGATCACAGTCTTCTCAGATACAGACTATGTTGTTACTCAGATACAAGCATTAGAAGGGAAATATGTACTGTGGCAGGCCTGTTTGTAATTTCTTTGTCCTTCCTATCTCCTGCTTAAAAACATATGAGAAATTGCAAATAAGATCCAGATAATTTAAATTTGCTTCTAGCAAATCTTATTTTCTCCTTATAGCATACTGAAATGATAATATGCCAGATAAACAGCTTTGTCTTTTCAAAAGTAAGGTCAATTAAACTCATAATTTAACTAACTTGGGTTGTATTTTCATCTTATAATGACACATCCAGATATCTATTGACACTTTCAGTTAAATTTATATTTTTCTAGGTTTTACATATTTCTAGGTTTATTCTAAAGTTTATGAAGCAATAATTTCAGAATTTTGAAATGTATCTATTTTATCAAATAATAATAGTGAAATGAAAATATACTGTAGGAGTTAACTTAGGAATACATTGCTCAAAGAAACTTCTCTACAAGGTTCGCACAATTTAATATTTGGTAAGTGCTGTGGTTTAACAGTGCTTTTATAGTTTCTGATAGCCAATATCTGGCAACTGTTTATGTCAAAGTACTATTTATTTTTTACAGTATATATTTAAACATTAGCAAGAAATCTATTTTATAAGAAATATTGTGCTATCTTCAACAACCCCTGGAGAAAGAAGCCAAATGCAGGATATTATTCCACATACCGTTCATGGAAGCATCCAATGAGCAGGGTTTTATATGTCTACAACATATGGTGGAAGTTTCATTTTAATTCAGCCCTTGGGACATCAGTTCCATAATTCTGGCGAGATAGATGCTTCTAACTTCAATGATAATTGTGTCTGAGAGGACAATGTTCTTCCAAGCTTTCCAGCTTATAGGTACCATAATTTTTCTACACATTTTATGCAGTGCCCATTAATATATATATCCATAACATTGATGACTTTATTTTTTGCTTAACATAGAATTTTAATGTGTGAAATAAATGTGTTTACTTTTTAGTAATAACAGCATGCCTTAACAATGCTGAGGTGCTCTTCTTTGTGAATCTGCACACACATGACACTGGTCCTTCTGTTAGGTGTTTCAACTGTTTCAAATGCAGGTACACAATATTATGTAACTTGGGTGCTTGTGCTTCCTATACACAGTAAAATAGGGAATGTCTGTAATCTCCCATCAGAGCTATTGCTTTTCTGGATCTGTTTCAGTGGTTTTTGGCCCAAACCTAGAAAGGTGTCTGTTGATTTTACAAGCCAAGTCTGACTTTTTTTTTTTTTTTTTTTTTTTTTTTTTTTATGGAGTGAAGAAAAAAATCATTCATATTTGGATCAAAGCAATGCACAGAGGAAGATCAAGTGTGATCAGTGTTTCAGTTATACTTGATGCTCTACAACTAAAATAAGGTTACATATTACTGCAAGTGTATCACATACTTGTCTTTAGTATCTTGAAAAAGTGTGAACATATGAGCCATATAAGTTTAAAATCTCCATTTAAATACAGACTACATGCAAGGGCTCTGTGTTTCTTTACATTGTCACAAAATCAAAGAAGCAACAGGAAAAATATATAAATGGATGTTTGACATCTTTTCCATAATGTTTTTGTGTATCTGGGATTTTAAGCAGGTAAATACCCATTTAAAATTATAATTTAACTTGTCATTTCCTGTTGAAAGCATAAAGAAACTTTATGAAAGAGATTATTTTATGATTAACATATTTATTTCATCAGCCCAAATCCAAACTTTCAAGTTGAATATATTAGCCAAAACTTTATTATAAGTTCATATAAAGTCATTACATAACTATTTGAATAGGTGAAATAATATAGTTAAACAAAGTCACACCTCTACATATCATAGTTATAGCCCAAAATAGGTTATGTGACCACTCAAAACAATTATTAATAATATTAACTCTTAACTTCTGAAAATCATAATTTCTGTGTGGATAGTTACCAAATACTATTTCATATTACTTCAGTGTGAAAAAAATACTATGCCCACACATCATTTTGCAATCTCTGACCAACTTTCTAAAATAAAAATCTGTCACCTAAGGATATGACATATTTTTTCACAGTTGTTTCTGATTCACAAAAGAATGAAATAGGGTTCATAAAAAATAGTTAACACTAAATGCAATACCATTTATAGTTCTTACTGTAAGCATTCATATGAAGTATGATATATGATGTTCAAAGTGTTAAGCAAGCATATTTTTAGAAAATTATAACTATACAAAAATATAGATTTACAAAGAAAATTGTGTGATGGGTTTGGTTATATCTTATTGTGTAACAAATGGCTTAAAATAACAATATTATCATCACTTAAAGCCCTTGTGGTTGCCTGGATTCAGCTAGATCATTGTAGCAAAAGATTTCTCACATTACTCCAATCATCTGGAAGCTGGCATTATGGTTAGCTATTGGGAAAATTCAACTGGAAGCCTGTAGGGCATGGTTGAAGGCCCCCAGGCTACTGGAGATTTAGGCAGACCTGAGTCAGGCATGACTAAGGGCCCTGGATCCCGAGGTTGCAGCTAGACTAGACATGGAGAATCTTGAGACCTGCAGGAGTGAGGCAGCTAACCTCCCCCACCCCCAGCCCGGGGCACCTGGACATCCTGATAAAACTTAAGTTTCACTTTCCCCAGAGCCTTGTGACCTTTGTCCACCTTACCTGACTATATGTTAATTAGGTATCAGCCAGCAGCCTTTTCACAGCCAATCCTCCTGTGACCTGTATGCTGTACCTCTTCCAGCCACTATATGAAAATACTTACCTATACCCCATACCTCTTCCCGCCACTACATGAACATTTATAAACCCACTCCCCTAGCAAACAAATGATCTGTCCTGCAATGCACTCTCCCCAGTGTTTCTTTGGGTTGCACTCACAGCCACTCAAGACCCTGATCAACAGTTGCCTGGACTTCTCTGGGGAACCATGGCCTTGGGGACCCCAGGAACTACAGCTGGCGCCCGAACAGGGACCCTCTGAGACATGCCTGGGAAGATGAGTGCTACCCCAGAGGGACATAGACCTCTAGGGGAACATCACACCCTGTGGCCTTGCCTCCATGCTTGGGGGCTAGCAGGTTTCCCTTTCTTTCCTTCTTTTATTTTTTATTGACAGCTTCTATAATTACAGACAATAAACCATATTTCCCTCCCCTTCCCCCATTCCCCTTCAGAACTCCACTTTCCATCATATTCCCTCGCTCTCTCCATTAGTCTCTCTTTTAATTTGACGTCATCACTTCTTTCTCCTATTATGTGGGTCTGGTGAAGGTATTGCTAGGCACTGTGAGGTCATGGATATCGAGGCCAATTTCTGTCTGGACAGTTGCTTTGTAAGGAGTTGTACCCTTCCTTTGGCTCTTACATTCTTTCTGCCACCTCTTCTGCAATGGACCCTGAGCCTTGGAGGGTGTGATAGAGATGTTTCAGAGCTGGACATTTCTCTGTCCCTTCTTCTCAGCACAGTGTTGCCTTTTGGGTCATCACAGTGGTCATCACCATCTGAAAAGATGAGTTCCTCTAGCCAGAAGTGAGAGTAGCATTAATATGTGAATATGTACATTAAGTGTATTGCTTTCAGGGTAGTTTGGTGGGAATAATATATACATTTAGCCAGACAAGAGCAGGCTTTATACCACTAAGGCTCATGAATTCCCCTGCCATAGTCTTTGGATTAGGTTTTTCACTACCAGGCATGTACTCCCTCCAGTAGAGCAGGCCTTCAGTCCAATTAGAGAGCAGTTAGTTTTCCCCAGAGCAGTCATGCCACTATTGCACCCATTCAGTCATTGGGCCTGTCTGGCCAAACTTGAAGTTTCCAGTGTCCACTGTTTTCACCACTGATGATTTCTGCCTCTCATACGGCTGCATACACTGCAGCTTTTTTCCAGCTTTCAGTTGGCTAATCTACAGGGAGAAGGATTTCTTCTCAGCACCAGCTTGATTTTTCAGTGACCTTACCACTCAGGAAAGTGAAGTCTTCAGCAACAGGGTCTTATCATCTGTTTCTCAAGGGAAACCAAGGGCCTGGGCAATAGCCTGTAATGTTTTGGAGGCAACAGGGACCTCTCTGGCCAACAACTCAATGGAAGGTATCCCATCCCTGGCACTGAAAATTTTCTAGTAACAATCTATGGCTTCTGGATGTGCCATTATTGGAAAAGGTAGGTTATATAACTCTTATTCAGAATATCTTAATAATCTCCCCTCCTACCCTTCTTGTACACATTTTCTTCCCCTGGCCTCACTTAGGACTTTCCCCTCCCTGTAATTACTTCTTCTACTTTCCCATATACAATACCATCCCCTTTAGTCCTTCCATATCCTCCATCCCTTATAGCCTTTTTCTAGCTTACTGTCTTCTGCTGCCAATTTTTGGTTCCAGCTCACACACAAATCTATAAATTTTTAACTAGGATCCACATATGAGAGAAAACATGTGACATTTGGTTTTCTGAGCATGTGTTACCTCACTTAGTATAATCATTCGCGGGTCCTCTAGCAGGTAGGGCTGAAGAAGGAGCCAGTCCAGCCGGTCCCTTCTTGGGGCTGAGCGGGATGGTGTCGGTGACCCAGATCCCCCCCTCCAAGGCACTGGAGAGAAAAACACACTGGGTCGGGAGTCTTGTCGAAGCAGGATCTTGTTTTATTGTAGTGAGAAGGTGTTTATATAGCATTGAGAAAGAGGGTAGAGTCTCAGGATGGGATAAAGGTGTAGGGAGCAATAGTATTTCACCATGTTAGCAGTAGCTGGGCGGAGGCAGTTTTGGCTTAGGTCTTGCTGAGTCACTCCTAAGCAGGAGTAATAGGCCAAAGACAGGTCACCAAACTCTAGCCAGGCTAAGGAAGTTCCACTGGGCCTCACACCCGGGCCTCTTAGGGCCCAACATTTCCCTCTTTTGTTTTTGTAAGAACAGCAGAAATCATGGCCCCTGTCTTAGGTTGTCCCCCTCTGGGGATCTTACCTGTCACTGGGTACCATGCCTCCAGCCCATCGAAAATCCACTCCATGACCTGTCTTAGGTTGTCTCAGCCTGTCTGAGATCTTATCCATCATTGGTTCGATGGAGGGCGGGGGAAGGACGCTATGTGGTCAGCCAGTCAGAGGAAGAGCCCAGCTCCTGAGTTGCGAGCCTGTGGTAATGTATTTCAACCTGATGAAGTTTAATTGCCTCTAGCCGCTGGTGAATGAATTGTGTAATCTTATTAATTACACAGGGCCCGACAGTGAGGATAAGAAGAAGGAGAAGGAGGGGTCCGAGGAGAGGGAGAAGGTAGGGTAAGAAGCGATGTAAACCCATCCACAGCAGGTTGTCTTGGAAGTCCCGTCTCCTCCTCTCAAAATCTTCCTGGAGCTTTTTGACTTTGTCCTGAACAATTCCTGATAAGGTTTTCCCATCTGTTTGGCAAATAATTTTCTGGCATCATTTGGGTCCCCAAACCCTCCGTTACTAGGAGAAATGAGCGTCATTAGCACCAGGAATAGTAGCAGCATCCGCATCTCCAATCATTCCTGGGGAAGAAACAGAGGCACAGTTCTCAGGGGTGGAACACTCCATGGAGAGGTGATTGTCATTGTCCCCTTGTTGGGGTAAATATTTTAGGTCTCTTGCTGGTACCCAAATGGGTCTTTTTTCGTCTTGAAGAAAGACACATCTAAACCCTCTCCCTGCTGTGAGGAGGGGGTCTGGTCCTCGCCAGGCCCCAGTCAATGGGTCCCTCCATTTGACCCAGATGGAGCTGAAAAGGGGACAAGTGTCTATCTATTTTAGAAAAATTTAAAATATTTAGGGTTAATAATGCCTTTTTTAGTTGGTCATGTGGGGTAGGGATTTGCCGGGGATTTTTTCCCTCCACCACTGGCAGGTAGAGTGGAAGAGAGAGAGAACTGGGCCAGCCGTTCCTCTTGAGGCTGAGCGAGAAGGCTGGTGTCGGCGACTCAAACCCCTTTCCCCCTCTAAAACACCGGGGAGAAAAACCACATTGAGCCGGGAGAAACGTCTAAGGCGGAAATCTCTCCGTTTATTGTCAGGGGAGGTATTTATATATTTTGAGGAAGGGGGCGGGAAGAGGGGATGAGAGAAAGGTATAAGGGCCAATAGTATTTCATCACGTCAGCAGCAGCTGGGTGGAGGCAGTTTCAGCTTAGGTGCTGAGTCAAGGGCAGGTCACGAAACTCTACTCAGGCTCTGGAAGCTCAACTAGGCCTCACCGGGAGTAGGCCAAGATTGGCTGGGCTAACCACTTGGCTTCACACCCGGCAGGGCCCAACAGGGATTCCCCCTTTTGTTTTTGTAATTGAGACTTGAGGGTATATCTTTCCATGATGGCCTGGCCCCATGGGTTATACGGTATACCTGTGGAATGTGAGATTTTCCAGGTTTGGAGGAAATCTAGAAAGGCCCTGCTTAAGAAGCAGGGGCCATTATCAGTTTTGACTTGATCTGGCAATCCAAGGGTGGCAAAGAATTGAAGCATATGGCTAATAGCATGCTTAGTCTTTTCCCCAGCGTGTGCCGATGCCCAGCAAGCATGGGAGAAAGTATCAACTGAGAGAAAAATATATTTAAGTTTTCCAAATGGAGAATAATGTATAACGTCAATTTGCCAAAGGTGATTAGGGTGTAGCCCTCGAGGATTGGCTCTTGTAGTTTGAAGAGAAGGTACCTGGAGTAAAGGCTGACAGGATTTTCAAGTTCGGACAATTCTTTTAAAGGTCCTTGACTGGCACGTGGGGATATTTATGTTTAAGGTCCCTCCAATTTATGTGGGTTAATAAGTGGAAGCATTTAGTTTCTGAGACTGTATTACACTGAGGCAGAGAAGCCAGTTTGTCAGCCAAATTGTTTCCATTAGAGAGGAATCCTGGTAAATTTTGATGGCCTCTGAGATGTTGAAGAAAAATGGGGTTAATCCTTTGTTTAAATAGGAAGTGGGCTTGAATCATCAAGAGGGTGATAGGGTTGGAGTCCAGCCTGATATGGGCCTCAATTAGGTTGGGTAACAGGTTAACAACATAAAGGCTGTCAGAAAATAAGTTAAATGGCTCCTGAATAGTGTCCAAAGCCAAAACGACAGCGAATAGTTCTTTGAATTGTGCTGACCCTTTGACCTCATGGGAGATTGACTTTATGGGCATAGGCTCTTCTCACCGCCTCAGGGGAGGGTAAACAATTAGGGAAGCTCCCAAGCGCCCCCCATCGGTGAACACGGTAAGAAAGTCAGGGTTGGGTTTAAATAGAAAAAGCCTGGGGGGGTCTCTACTCCAACCTAGAGAAGGAGCTCATCCATTTATTAGGACCATAGTGACAATCAATTATACCCAGAAACCCCTCAAGGGCCATAGCAACCCTGTTGTTATTTCTCTCAAGCCAAGTGAAGTCTGTTACCTTAAAGGGGGTGACAATAAAATGAGGCTCCGTGCCAAACAATCGGACAGAGGTGTCCCTGCCCTTGATAATGCAGTCTACAATCTGGTTAGTTATAGAGTAAACTCTGGGGACCCCACCAATGGAGAGGTGAATCCATTGGATGGGCTCACCTTTCTGGGCTAACAGCATGGTGCATAATGTTTCCCCAGAGAAAATATAGAGGGAGATAGGTAAGTTAGGATCGAACCTCTTTAGGGTAGCGGTATCTATAGCCTGTTGGACCCTATGTATAATTTGTTCATGATGAGGGGGCCTAAGGGGGATGGGGGGCACATGCCTTACAGGTACCGGCTAAATGCTTGTATTGGCCAAGTGAGAGCTCAGGATGTAGGGTTCTTAAGTTAGTGGGGGATAGATGGAACCTTTGGTGTAACCGTCTAGCTCGTTCTAAGGGTGGCAAGGAGGAGACAGCAATAAATTTGTCTACCTGCGAGTTCTCATCAGCAATAAAGTCAGGCAGACCAGTGTGTGAGCGAATGTGCTCAGTAAATCTGGAGGTGGATGGCCCATTGTATGTAAAAGGACCTGTTCAAAGTAAGAGTCAATGCCAGATTCCTGGGCTGCCTTGCGGATAAGAGCCAGATCAGAGAGGGGGTGGGGTACTAGGGCCTGGCTGTAGCCTCCGGCCCTACTTTAACAGGAAGGCAGCGAAGAGTGGGGCAATGGTGTGTGTTAGCAAACTGGCAGCTGCCTGGGTGTGTCCTGGATGGATCAGGCTGAGGTCCTTCCAAGGGTAAAGAGGGGGAGGGGTGGTTGTGAGCACAATTGCCACAGGCAGTGGTTATGGGCTGAAAAGACAGGGGGCTGGTGGCGGTTTGGGTGGCGGCCTTGGGAGGAACGAGATTTTAAGACCTAGTTTCAGTTTTTCCTTACAGCTTTTGTTATGGGCAGAAATGACTTCCTCCATGGAGAAGCCTTTAAGGCTGGCAATTATGGCAAGGAGGATTGGACTAATCCATGGGGCTAAAAAAAGAGTTTTGTCCCAAAAGCCATGGAGGTTCTTTTGTTTCACTTTTAAGCCATGTTGCAGGAGGAGGGCCTTAAGAGCCTACAATTACGGAGTCCTCTGATGGGGAGGGAGGTTTCACATTATGGCTTGGTGATGTTTGGGGGGGCGGGCTAGGCTGGGACACTCCTGAATCAAGGAGACTGAGAAAATAATAACCCAGATCAAAAATGATAGCCCAAAGGATGATCATGCAAACTACAACTCCTAATGCCAGGGCCAGCTGAGACAAACGGATAGAATGTTTAGGAACAACATGTCTTGTGCTTAGTGGGGGACTTCCGTGGGTTGTTACTCCTCGGCCGTATGCCCACATGGTGTCTCCCGGACAGAGCCCCCACTCAAATGAGAGGGCAAAACACTTCCAGTCTCCTCCAGGTCTGCCCACACAATGTGTCCACCAGGGACATATGACCTATCCAGAAATACAGGCACCACAGATGCAGCTTGCTGGCAACCCAAAAGTGAAAGTAAAGAGAAAGGGAACAAAAAGATGTTGATAAGCAAGCACAGGTTACAGAAGCAAAGGTCAGAACATTAGATATGAAGACTGCCTCATAACTTATGAGGGTACACTCACCCGCAGACCGATTGGCCCATCAGTGTTCTTCCGTAGGCAGGAAAGAGAGAGGTCCAGTCTGCAGGGGCCTCTGGCAGGTAGGGCTGAAGAAGGAGCCGGTCCAGCCAGTCCCTTCTTGGGGCTGAGCGGGATGGTGAGTGTTGGCGACCCAGATCCCCCCCTCCAAGGCACCAGAGAGAAAAACACACTGGGTCTGGAGACTTGTCGAAGCAGGATCTCGTTTTACTGTAGTAAGAATGTATTTATATAGCATTGAGAAAGAGGGTGGGGTCTCAGGATGGGATAAAGGTGTAGGGGCCAATAGTATTTCACCATGTTAGCAGTAGCTGGGTGGAGGCAGTTTTGGCTTAGGTCTTGCTGAGTCACTCCTAAGCAGGAGTAATAGGCCAAAGACAGGTCACCAAACTCTAGCCTGGCTAAGGAAGTTCCACTGGGCCTCACACCCAGGCCTCTTAGGGCCCAACATTCCTTTCCAGATCCATCCATTTCCCAGAAAATTTCATAATTTCATTTTTCTTTACCACTGAATAGAACTCCATTATGTAAATGCACATATCTTGATTATCCATTCGTGTGTGGAGGGACATTGAGGCTGGTTCCATTTCCTAGCTATTGTGAATAGAGCAGCAATAAACATGGTTGTGCAAGTATCTCTAAGGTAGTGAGAAGAGTCATTTGGATATATGCCTAGGAGTGCTATAGCTGGATCATATGGCAAATCTATTTTTAGCTGTCTTAAGTACCTACACACTGACTTCTACAATGGTTGTACCACATTACATTCCCACCAACAGTGTAGAAGGGTTCCTCTTTTTCTGCATCCTTGCCAACATTTGTTGTCATTTGTTTTCTTGATGTAGCTGTAGCAGACAGCTTCAGGTTCACTGAGATGAACTTCCAGACCAGGCACAGTTATGGAGGAAGGTATTTATTTATTGAAGCTTACAGATCCAGGGGAAGTTCTATAATGGCAGAAGAAGCTGGGCTATCTTCTACAGGACCAGGCAAGAGAGAGAGAAAGCCACAAGCCAAAAGCCACACAACACAGCACACCTCAGGAACTCCAGCAAGACACACTTTGCATATCTTTAGATTGAAATCTCATACCCTTCACCACACCTTAAGATCTGCCCAGTGACATTGCCTCCAGCCAGGTGGATGTAGATGCAAACAACAAACTGATAAAATACTGAATATATTGGGGGCATCTATTCAAACTACCACAGTAGCTATTCTGGCACGAGTGAGATGGAATCTCAAAGTAGTTTTCATTTGCATTTCTCTGATGGCTAAGGGTGTAGAACACTTTTTTTTTTTGATGTTTATATGCCATCTGCATTTCTTCTGATGAGAACTCTCTATTTAGTTCCATAGTCCGTTTTTACATAGGTTGTTTGATTTCTTATTGTTCTGTTTTTTGAGTTCTTTGTATATTCTAGATATCAATCCTCTGTCAGATGTACAGCTGGCAAAGATTTTCTCTCATTCTGTAGGTTGTTTCTTTGCTCTATTCCCAGTGTCCTTTGCTGTGAAAAAGCTTTGCAATTTCATGACATCCCAGTGGTTGATTAGTGGTTTTATTTCCTTAGCAACTGGGGAGATATTCAAGACATTCTGAATAAGACTGATGTAACCTACTTTTTCAAATAATGGCATAGCCAGAAGCTATAGATTATTACTAGAAAATATTCAGTGCCAGGGATGAGATACATTCCAGTGAATTGTTGGCCAGGGAAATCCCTGTTGCCTCAAAATTTACTTCTTGAGCAATTCAGAAAGTCATTACCTATGTCAATATGTTGAAGGGTTTCCCCTACCTTTTCCTCTAGCAGCTTCAGAGTTTCAGGTCTGATATTAAGGACCCTGATCCACTTGGATTTGATCCTTGTGCATGGAGAGAGACAAGGATCTATTTTCAACCTTCTACATATAGAAGTTTTCCCAGTGCCACTTGTTGAAGAGGCTATCTTTTCTCCAATGAATATTTTTGGCATTTTTGTCAAAAATCAGATGGCTGTAGCTGCCTGGATTAATGTCTAGGTCCTCTATTCTCTTCCATTGGCCAACATGTCTGTCTTTGTGCCAGTACCATGTAGTTTTTGTTAGTATGGCTTTATAATATAACTTAAAATCAGGTATGGTGATACCACCAGCCTGATTTTGTGTTGTCCGAAATTGTTTTGGCTATTTGAGATTTCTTGTGTTTCCAGATGAATTTTAGGATTGTTTTTTCATTTTTTCTGTGAAGAATGCCATTGGAATTTTAATGGGGATTGCATTAAATGTGTAGATTGCTTTTGGTAAGATTGATATTTTCACAATATTGATTCTTCCAATGCAACAACATGGGATGTCTTTCCATTTCCTTGTGACTTCTGCATTTTCTCACTTGAGTGTTTTAAAGTTCTTATTGTAGAGGTCCTTCACTTCCTGGGTTTAGTTTATTACAAGGTAATTTATTTTTTAAGGCAATTGTGAATGGGAAAGATTCCCTGATTTCATCCTCTGCATGTTTGTTGTTAGTGTATAGAAAAACTACTGATTTCTGTGTGTTTATTTTGTATCCTCCTACATTGCTAAAAGTGTTTATCAGCTCTAACAGTTTGCTGGTAGAGTCTTTAGGATCTGTTATGTATAGAATCATATCGTCTGCAAATAATGATAATTTAATCTCTTCCCTTCTGATTTGTACCCCTTTATGAGTGTCTCTTGCCTTATTGCTATGGCTAAGACTTACAGTACTATATTAAATAGAAGTGGTGAACATTGACATCCTTGTCTTGTTCCTGAATTTAGTGGAAAAGCTTCAAATTTTTCCCCATTTAGTATTATGTTGGCTGTAGGTTTGTCATAAATACCTTTTATTATGTTGAGATATATTCCCAGTTTCTGTAATACTTTTACCATGAAGGGATGTTGTATTTTGTCAAATGTCTTTGCTGCATCTATTGAGATGATCATGTGATTTTTGTCCTTCAGTCCATTTATATGGACATTTATCTATTTGCATATGTTAAACCATCCCTGCATCTCTGGCCTAAAGCCTACTTGGTCAGGGTGAATAATCATTCTGATATATTCTTATACTCTGTTTCCCTAAATTTTGTTCAGAATTTTTGCATGTATGTTCATGAGGGAAACTGGTCTGTAATTTTCATTTTTTGTTCTGTCTTTCTCCGGTTTTGGTATCAGGGTGATCCTAGCTTCATAGAAGGAGTTTGGTAGAATTCCTTCCTTTTCCATTTTATAGAAAAGTTTGAGAAGCAGTGGTGTTGGTTCTTCCATGAATGTCTGTTAAAATTCACCATTGGATCCATCTGGGCCTGGACATGTTTTAGTTGGGAGAGTTTTTATAATGGCTTGGATCTGCATACTTGTTACAAGTCTATTTAAATGGTTTATCTCATCTTGATTAAATTAGGTATGTCATATAAATCAAGGAAATCATGCATTTCTTTCAGATTTTCAAAAACTGAGAGGCATATATATTAAAGTATGTCATTATGATTTTCTGAATTTCTTTGGTATCTGTTGTAATGTTGCCTTTTCATATCTAATTTTACTAATTTTTGCCTCCTCTCTTTTTTCTGGTCAGATTTGCTAAGGGTTTATGAATCTTGTTTATCCTTTCAAAGAACCAACTCTTTGTCGCACTGATTCTTTGGATTTTTTTTTTTTGTTTGTTTGTTTGTTTGTTTGTTTGTTTGTTTCTACTTCAGTAATTTCTGCCCTAATCTTTATTTTTTCTTCCCATCTACTGATGTTTGGTTTGCCTTGTTCTTCTTTGTACAAGGCCTTAAGTTGAAGCATTGAATTGTTTACTTGTAAACTCTGTACTTTCTTAATATAGGCACTTAGAGCTATAAATTTCTCTCTTAGGACTGCCTTCATAGTGTCCCAAAGGTTTTGGTATGTTGTCTTCTCATCATCGTTAGATTCTATGAATTTATTGATTTCCTTTTTGATTTCTTCAATGACTCATTCATCATACAATAGTGTACTGTTTAGTCTCCATGAATTTCTGTATTCTCTTTAGTTTTTCTTATTAATGATTTGCAGATTAATCCCATTGTGGTCAGATTGAGTACAAGGGATTATTTCAATATTCCTGTATTTGTTAAGATTTGATTTATTAGCCAATATATGGTCTATTTTAGAGAATGTTCCATGTGCTGCTGAGAAAAAATGTATATTCTGCAGCATTTGGATGGAATGTTCTCTATATATCTGTTAGGTCCATTTGTTCCATGACATTTAATCCAGATGTCTCTCTGTTTATTGTTTGCTGGGATTCCCTGTCAAGTTATGAGAGAGGGGTATTGAAGTCACCAACTACTATTGTGTTTGGTGTTATCCCTGACTTTAAGTCTCATAGTGTTTGTTTGATGAAAATGGGAGCCCCCATGTTAGTTGCATATACATTTAGGATTGTAATGTCCTCCTGTTGGAGTGTTCCTTTAATCAGTATAAAATAACCTTATTTATTTTTCCTCAGTAATGTTGGTTTGAAGTCTATCCTGTCAGATATTAGATAGCAACCCCTGCTTGCTTCCTAGGCCCATTTGCTTAAAATACCATTTTCCATCCTTCCATCCTAAGACAGTGTCTATCTTTTATTGAGAGATGAGTTTATTGGAGGCAACTTATGGCAGGATCCTACTTTTTAATCCAGTCTGCAAGCCTGGGTCTGTATGGTACAGTGCAGGTCAGGCCCTAGCCAGGCTGCCTGCTAGGAGGAACCAGGAAGTGGCTTCCGTGGATGTGGCATTCTACACAGGCCTGGCATGACCACCACCTGCAGCAGTGGCACTCACACCTGCCCATATACATACATATATATATATATATTCCAACAACCCTGCCCGGAAACAGGCTGTCATTGGTCACAAGAAGGGAACTACCCAATACAATGATTGGCCAGCCAAACCCTTAAAACCCCCTACACTTTCCTGAATAAACAAGTCTGCAACAGCTCACCCTCTGCCTGCTTTCACCCGAATCCCAGTGTCTGTGTCTTGACACCGTGCCTGTCACCCCCTGCCCAGCAGAGACACTGCATCCCTTCCTGGGATGGCCCTAGGAGGGACCCCAACATGTGTCTTTTGGTTGGGGCATTGAGGCCATTGGTATCAATAGTTAATATTGAAAGATACGTATTTATTGTCACCATTCTTGTTATTTTGTAGTGCTTCCTGTCTTCTGTTTACTCACTTGTTTTAAGTGTTATTTGAGTATGGTTTATTTTTTCCTATTTCCTCATGTGTGTGTTTTGCTTTCTCTTCAGCCTGAAAGATTCCTTCAAGTATTTTCTGTAGTGCTGGTTTAGTTGTCATAAATTCCTTCAGCCTGTTTTTGTTGTGGATTGTCCTTATTTATCCATCAATTTGGAAAGATAGCCTTGCAGGATAAAGTAATCTTTCAGAACTTGGAATACATCATTCCAAGTCTGTTGCAGTCAGGTTCACATTGCTGGAAGAAATCACCTGACTAAGAGCAGCTTGTGGGAAAAAAGAGGTTTATTTTGGCTTACAGGCTCGAGGGGGAAGCTCCATGATGGCAGGAAAAACGATGGCATGAGCAGAGGGTGGACATCACTCTGGTCAACATAAGGTGGACAACAGCAACAGGAGAGTGTGGCAAAACTGGCAAGGGGAAGCTGGCTATAATACCCATAAGCCCACCCCCAACAATACTCTGCCTCCAGGAGGTGTTAATTCCCAAGTTGCCATCAGCTGGGAACCTAGCATTCAGAACACTTGAAGTTTATGGGGGACACCTGAATCAAACCACCACAAAGTCCTTCTGGCTTTTAAAGTTTGTGTTGAGCAATCTGCTGCGATCCTGATGGGATTGCCTTTGAAGGTCATTTGCTTTTTTTCTCTAACTGCTTTCAATATATTTTCTTTGGTTTGCATGTTTAATAGTTTAATTATAACATCTATATATCTAAAAGCTTCTTGGATCTGCATTGGCATTTCTTTCCCAATTTGGGGAAATTTTTTTTCTATGGTTGTGTTGAAAATGCCTATTAAGCCTCTGGACTGAAATTATTCTCCTTCTACTATACCCTGAATTCTTAGGTTTGATCTTTTCATAGTGTCCTGGATGTCTTGGAATTCCCATTCATACCTTTTTATTAGCTTGTATTTCTCTTTGTTTGACTGTATTAGGTCAGCCACCTGGTCTTCTAGTTTAGATATTCTGTTCTCTCCTTCATCCATTCTACTGGTGAGATTTTCCACAGAGTTTTCTTTTTTTTTGTTATTTGACTGACTGTGTTCTTCAGAGATAGGATTTCAACATGGTTTTTGTTCAGTATTTCTATTTCCTTACTCATGTCCTATAATGACCTTTTTATTTCATTAAGCTGGTTTCCTGTGTTCTCTCTCAGCAGTTTGTTTTCTTCTTTGAATCCTTTCATTTATTCTTTCATTTTTTTGAGTATAGAAACAATAATTCTTTTGAAATCTTTGTCAGGCATTTCATCTAAGACAGTCAGTCCCATTTGTGATCATTTCTGATGGATTTATAATTTTGGGTGGAATTGCATTGTCTTGATTCCTTGTGTTTCTTGTATTATAATGTAGTGACTTTTGCATCCTGGATTGATTTGATGCTTGGGTTTTTTACTTATCTGCAGTGTTTTTAGATGTGGCTATCCACCTTTATATACTTTCAGGATATGAGTTTAAGGTGCCAAGTGTAGATGTTGTACTCCAATCCCACCCCAGAAATAATCCTAGTTGTTGGGTTTGCTTGCTAAGCAGGTATTCTAGTGGATTGGGTGGAACAATTTACTGGCAAATTCTAAACTTCAACTGTGCAATATACACATTCAATAAAGACCAGCAGAGAGCATAAATGTGTGGGGATTAAAACAAACAGATAGTCTTATAAAGTAAAATCCCCAATGGTGTGTGTTGCTCTACACCCTTAATCCTGTCAGCTAGGAGGTACAGAATTCTGTTCTGATTTGGGTTCCAGGTCAGCCTGGATCTGAATCAGACCCTGCCCCCAATAATGACACAAGCAAAAGACAAAGCCCTATAAATCTGAAAGCATTAAAGGCAACAATATTCAACACCCAGGTAAAGCTTATTTGAAAATGGTAAAGCCAACAAATAATATGTAACCCATAATCTGCCCTGACATGGAAAGAGAGATTAGCACTTCCAATGCAGGCCTATGTAACTTATTTTTTTATTTTTTATTTTTTTTTGGCAGTTGGCCTTGTTACCTTTTGGTGTGGCTTCCAATCTCACCAATGCTGAATGCCCACCTTGATCCTTCCCTGTTGTGCTGTGGAGCTACAGCTGGACTTCTGTTCAGCTGTGTTGGATACACTGCTGCAGGGGGGTTGAATGCCAGAGGTTTGTGTTTTTGATAGTTGGGGGATGGGACAGTTCAGGAAGCCTGGAGTTGCTCACACAGTCCCTTTGTATCTCTTTCAGTAGCTGTCTCTTCTTCAGATTTCTTGACTCTGTAAGGAGGCTGATGAGGTTGGAAAGTACCCTTGTTTGGTCTCTGCTGCTGCTGCTCAGGAAGCCTAGCAGGTGATACTGGGCATGGGGATCATGCAGATCAGGGCACAAGCTCCTCAGTGGAATTCTGGCCATTTTCCTCCTTTCTGGTGGATCTTGGTCTCTCCTTCTTCTCTGCTGTGTCTAAAAAAAACTATACTCCTGCACTTTTCAGAAGAAGAGTGTATTTTGCTGTGGTTTTCCTTAAATCTCTCCCTGAGTTGGTTTGGTGTGGCTCCTATGCTACCACCTTTTCTGGAGGTCTCTTTCCTTCTTTGTTTATGGTCCATGCCATCCCCAGCCTCCCCACCACCCCTGCCCGTGCAGTCTCCCCTATGTTCACCCCCTTCATCTGCTCCCTTACTGACAATCATACATCAGCTATGTGAACTCTGAGATAACAATACAAACACATATAAACAAGGAGTCTCAGCTTTTCCTGTTAATGTCCAAATCTCACTGATTTAGAAAACTTCTGCGAACATACAGGCAAATGGCCTGAAAATTTTCACTCTTCATGCACAGCCTTCCCTCTTTTCTATCATGATCACACAAACAAGGTTTGTTTTTTTTTGTCTGTGGACTTATAAATACAATAGAAATTTTAAATTAAAATTCATTGCTTCTGAATGAATGAATGAATGAATGAATGAATGAATATATGAGGGGAAATGGTTGTCTGGAATCCATATGAAAAGTGCACTTGAAATGAATGTGTGTGCGTGAGTATATATGTGGCTAACAGCCCAAGGCTGTAAAATGATTTCTGTTCTGAACACTACCATTTCCTGGTGGGTGATGTTCTCCACTAAACCTACTGTTCTACACTGCATGACCAGGTTTTAATGTTGAATTTCCCTTAGAAGGAACACTTAAAGTAAATAAGATCATAGGCAAGGGGAAATGCAAGATTCTCCTATTCTTAAAAAGTTTTAAATTGGCAGAATCAGAGAACTGCCCTGTAGCCCTGAGAAAAGTCCAAAACTCTCCCTAGGGAAAAAAATAATAATAATAGCAGCTCAGCTAATGTCAGACCAGAAGCTTCAAGGGCAGTGATCATACCTACACAAGGTGCCTCCGAACACACTCTCCAGTAATGAGGTATTGGCTGGTAGGTCTTGAAAATGGCTAAACCCAACACCCGATAAAGGGAAGTGGAGAGAGAGATAGTGCTATCTTGGCTACTAGGAAATTCCAACACTCCAGGGCTTGACTCTGAGGAAGGGGTTAAGCAATAGGAGACAAAACAATATGAAGGTCTCTCTGCAAGGTTTTGCAATGGTCTGAGCTAAACAAATGTGAGTGGAAGCTACTCAAGCCATAAAGCCAACCACATACCTACCAGAAGAGGAGGGAACGCCCCTCCACACTTGCACAAAAAGCCTATGCTGCCCCGATGTGTTACCCTGAAGGGCTTGATCTGCAGATGGCCAGGTGTCCCTAAGAGTAAGTCAGAAGCCTAACACACAAATCTCATTGTTGGACAGAGAGACAAGACACAGATCGCTCTGGTGTTTATGCTGCCCCAGGAAAATCCCTAAAGGCTATTTCTTACCTTCCCTCCCATGTAAAGCTAGGGGGCTGCAGGCACAGCAAATCTCAGGATCCTGGCCCTAGCATTATGGGTGAATGCCAAGTTGCTGTGAATAGATGAGGACTTCTTACAAGAATTTGCAACTGTTTTCAGTTTGTCTTTCTATGCTTCTGTGTGACTACTAACAGAAGAACAGTCTCAAGATTTATGTTTAAATTTAGAAGTGCTCAACACTGAATTTGTAAGAGAATTTCTAATAATGTTCAAATCTGCTTTCATATTTTAAAAAATGTGTTTCAGAAATGTTATAAGAAACAAAATTCCCAAATCAATAAATGATATTCTAGGCAAATAGTACAAGTCAAGTCTGGTCTACTCTTTTATTAAAAAAAATTATTTCAAAAGGTCTTTTATTAAAAGTCTTAGGGTAAAGACAATGAAAGTTTTTATTGGAAGTTATGAGATGAACTGACTAAAGAAGATAAACTGGAGAGAAAATTTTAGATGTTGGAAATGTTTTATGAAAAAGATTGTTACAGAGTGGTTACATAGATTATAAAGTAAAGTATGTAGATAGGGCATGAGTAAAGTATGTAGATGAAGGTATGAGTAAAGTATGTGGATGAAGTTATGAGTAAGCTTAAACAGAAGGTTAAAGACAAAGCACTTAATCAGATTACAGACTTCTTGAGATATAAAATGATTATTAGCCTAGGGCTTATATCAGACTAACAGAGTATTATCCTGGCTGGTAGCAGGTTGTTATGGTATTCAGGTTGAAACTTAATTTTAACTTATGCTAATCTGCTTGCAATGGTCATGAAAGACTGAATTTAGAGTACCCAACCAAGTTAGCTAGGTTCCTCTATTTGTCCACATTTTAACTAAATCTTACAATTAAAATTGACTCATTAATATTTAATTCTCTCCTAAGGTTATTATATATAAAACCCTACCACAAAAATCTCAGAAAAAATTATCTACTTTCTTTTTTTCTTTTAAACATTTTTTGTTTATTTTTATTTTTTTTTTTTATTTGAGAGCAATAGACAGACACAGAGAGAAAGAAGCAGATGGATATAAAGAGAAAGGGTGTGCCATGGCCTCCAGCAAATGAACTCCAGATGCATACACCACCTTGTGCATCTGGCTTATGTGGGTCCTGGGGAATTGAGCCTCAAATCAGGGTCCTTAGGCTTCATAGGCAAGCTCTTAACTGCTAAGCCATCTATCTGGGCCCTACTTTCTGTTTTCCTATTTTATAAGGTAAATAGAGTACATTTGGAGACACTGACAGTATTTACGCTGTCAAACTGTTCCCCTGGCTCACTCGCTCATTCATACATACAAATGCCCCTGGGATGAACGGTGGTGGTATGTAGGGGTGACAGGAAAACTCTATATTCCTATCTTCTTATCATTCCCTTCTGATTCTTTTCATGTCTCCAGGTAGCTTGTCCCTGCTCCCCACCCATTGCAAACTAACTACATTATCTCACAAGAAAAACAAGTTAAAGAAAAAATACAAGCCACTAGAACATGGGCATCCAACATGTGGCAGATCTTCTCCCATTTACTTACCACCCCAATGCTTCTAAGTGCTTCTTTTGCTCATCCCCTACCCATCCCCTGTTGATGGCAGTCCCTAATAATGCCACCCTTCAATAGAATACTCCAAATAGCAAACTATTTCCAACCCCACCTTACTGATATTCCCCTCTGTGATGCCAATAAAGGTATACCCCTTTGCTTGTCCAGCACTAAGCCAACCAGAGCTGAATGCTTCCTCAATATGTCCATAACCAGGACCACTTGTGTCAAGACACCCACTCTCCTTTGGTGCAAAGGGCTAACCACCCCATGCATAAATGTTTCCTCTCCCACTTATTGCTCCCCATTATTGATTGGTCCACAGATATATCTCTATGACAAAGAAGACATGGCCTCTATACTCCACCCATGTCAACCAGAGAGATTTTCAGCTCTCTACTGTCAGGCCTTGGTGTGAAGCTATCCCTGGCTGCCTCCAGTGCAGCAGGAGCCACTCTTGTTCAGCCCAACCACCTTGAGGGCGGCCTTCTGAGACAAGCTTGACCAGGCCATGCTATCAACAGCCTCAAGTCTCTTCAGGGACAATTAAACTCTCTTGTGAGTGTGGTACTCCAAAACCATAGAACCTTAGACCTTATCATTGCTGAACATGGGGGACATGCATGGTCCTGGGAGAAGAATGTTGCTTTTTTGTCAATGAATAAAATGTTGTTGAAAAAAAAATGTTAAAACTCTCCAAAAACTACACAAGGAGCTACTTGACCACTATAAACCTGATGACACCAACACCTGGTTCTCTAACCCCTTAATCACTTGGCTTCTCCCCTTCCATGGCCCCTTCCTGGCAATAGGAACCCTGTTACTTGTGGTGCCCTGCGTTATCAAATTTCTCAGAGAGCAAATAACTAATATTGCTAAGGTTGCTACCAATCAGGTCCTTGTGCACCATCAAGCTCTATCTCAACCTGCGGTAGACTATAAAAATCTCACTCAATATGATAATACTGCCCCATTATAAAAACAAAGGGCTGGGAATGGTGGTACATGCCTTTAATCCCAGCACTTGGGAAGCAGAGGTAGGAGGATCACCATTAGTTTGAGGCCATCCTGAGACTACATAGTTAATTCCAGGTCAGTCTGGGCCACAGTGAGCCCCTTACCTGGAAAAGCTCATACGCTTTATTGACTTTGCTTTCTTCAAAAATTTCTCCAATCATTGAAGTTTATTTTTATAGCATGAGGTAAAAACAGGGGATAAGTTTTAGTAAACAAAAAACTGAAAACTCAATATGTAATTTATATATATTTATGCATATATGAAAACTGTCCTCAACATATATTAAAAACCTTTACTGAGATATATTGTAAGAAATGAAAAGCTAGGTGGGATTGTATCAGAAATGTCCACTGGAAAGATGACTAACATGTTTTTCTATGCATGTATCTATATGTAGTTTTCATGACCTGTACAAATTTATTAAAATAACTCAAGGGTATATAATGTCCCAAGTCTATATAAGGGCTATCACTCAGGCCACTGTCAAGTGCTGTGGACTCCCCATATCAAAGTCTGCCTGGAAGCTACAGAAGCATCTGGCTGCAAGTTCTGAGGAACTCAGACTGTTAGAACTACACAAGAACTGTAACCCATACAGGGATAAGGGTCCTTGAACCTCAGGCCTGAAGGAGGACAGTAAAGTTAGGGTACATTGCCTACTTGATGCTGCTCCTACGTGACTGCCACTGTGGTCCTCTACTGCCAAACATGTATGACAAATTGTTGTCCAAGTCTGGAAAGAGTTTCTCTTTGCCTGCTGATGCAGTCAGGTTTGTATTGATGGCAGAAATCACCTAATCAAGAGCAGCTTGTGGTGAACAAAGGTTTATTTTGGCTTATAGACTTGAGGGGAAGTTTCATGATGGTAGGGGAAAATGATGACATGAGCAGAGAGTGGATATCAACCCTGGCCGACATAAGTGGACAATAGCAACAGGAGAGTGTGTCTAACACTAGCAAGGAGAAACTGGCTATAATACCCATAAGCCCACCCCCAACAACACACTGTCTTAAGGAGGCTTCAATTCCAAAATCATCATCAACAGAGAACCTAGCATTCAGAACCCCCACGTTTATGGGGGCCACCTGAATTAAACCACCACAACTACTCAAGATTTCTACCTGGATAAAGCAACAGTATCCCAGGCAGCTGAGGGGCAACAGTATCATCCCATGAGAGATAGCTGCCTGAGATGTCTGTTTATGATGTGATCAACAAATAAATCCCACCTGTGTTTATGTCATTAACATTTTGAGTACTGCTTGTTGCTGCAGTTTAGTCTATCCTAACTAAAAAAAAGCAATCGAATACTCTTCAATCTTTGTGTAAAAACTTCAATGACTTATGTATCTTGTTTTGTTTTTCTTCATTGAGTATGAATTAATAAACCTGATATTTTAAAATGTACTATTTTAATTTAATTTATGATCTCCAAAAAATGTTAACTTTTTTTTTATTATTATTTTGGCCTCTAAACTGAGAATCTTAAGTTGATGACATTACTGTTTCTTGCATTATTTTTGTTGATATTTATGAATTTGTGTGTTGTATGTGGTTTTATGTGTATGTGTGATTGTATTTGTCTGGACATGGTGTGTGTAGAGGAGGTGCATGTGCATGTGTGTGTGCATGTATGTGTGTGTGTGTGTGTGCATATAAGTGGAAGGTAAAGGTCAAGACTCTATTTATTCTCCAGTGACTCCCCACTGCTCTAGTTAATTGGCCATTCCTAGGTATCTTCCTGCCTCTGACACCCCAGCCTTGGGACTATAGGTGTGTGCCATCATGCTTTAATTAGTCTGTGTGATTGTGCAGCTGACACTTGGCCCACTGAGCCTTCTCATTAGCTATGGTGGTTTGAATGTAAAATGTCTGCCACGTTTGCATGTGTTTGTGACTAAGTTTCATAATCCCCAGCTGGTGGAGCCTTGCTGGAGGGAGTGTGTCACAGAGGGTGGGTCACTTTCTCTACTTCCTCTCTGCTGCTGAGCAAGTGTGATGCTTGTCTGTCTTCTTCTGTCATACTTTCCCCCCCATGATGAAATTTTCCCTTGGAACTGTCAGCTGAAAATACAACTTTTCCTTTCATAAGCTGCTGATGGCTGAGTGTTTTGTACCAGCAATGAGAAGGTAGCAGCTATAAGACCCCCCACATCCACATGATATTCCTTTTAATTTTGTTTTATAATTGTTTTATTTTTGTGTCTTGTTTTACACAAAATATGAAGCTCTTGAGGATCATATCTTGCATATATATTGAGTGGAATAAAGAACTTTAAGTTTTTCCTGTCTTCTCTCAGATTTACTAGTCTTTGCTCATTAAGGTTACACGATGAAAAAAGATAATCATATTCAATACTAACATTAAAGCACAAATTCACATATTTTGTTTATTTTTTATCTTGGAATGTTATAATTCCATTGATTTATCTTGAAAATAGCTTTGAAATATTTGAGGACTTTTTTCCGTTGTCAGTGAAAGCAAGAGGTATAAAAGTAATAAGAGTGTTTTTCATGTATTACAATATATTGTTGTATTTTATTGAGTCTCATTATTATAGTATTGAAAACAGTAAAATGTGGATAATATAATCCTATTAATTCAGATATCATTTGAATAATAATTCAAAAATTAGCTATTTTGAAAACATCAGAGTTATAAGTAAATTGTACAGACATCAAATATTTTCTATTAAACAATCATTTTCATTGAAAACATAGTATAAATCAAAAGCATGGGCTTTGAAAACATAATAAGATGCAGTTGAAAATAATCTTACCTAACCATGCAATTGGAAATTTTGCTATTGCATCAATCATTGAAAGTGCAGCAAAAAAATAATAATATTATTAAAATTTGTATCCTCTAGTAATAATTAATATTTGTGCAAAGTAGAATTCATCTGTTTGTTGCCACTTTTATGGGGCTAAATAACAAATTAATTCAACATTTTGAAAAATAAACTGAATAATATCATCTTCTCCCAAAGCACTAATTCCATTGGTGGTTTACAGATTTTAACTTGTTCTAAACCTATAATTAGAAACATGCTCACTTTAACAAATACTGCTAAGTGTATTGTGTAACTATAAATAACCAGTTATTAATGTCATCACACACTTTATTTAGTTAATGCTGAGACCAATGACATACGTGAAGGTAGTAGTTTAGGGAGAATTTGCTGTCATGCTGAGAGATATTCAGTGTATATTGTGATAGCTTATTGAATCACATGGAGGTTCATACACAGTGACAGTGATGTCTTAACACACCAAGAAAATATTTTTTAAAAGCATACAAGAAACAACTTCACAGTTTGCTAAATAATCAGATGCCAAGAATTCTTACAAGAAAATCATCTTATTTTACTAGAAAATAAAAAGAACCAGGAGTAGGAACATTAGTCTTTTTGAAGTTATTTTCTGCATCTGTAGTTTTACTAAGGAATTCTTCTACCCCCATAATGCATGACCCACATTCACCATTGATGAGGGTCCCTATGGAAAAGGGAGGACAGGGAGGAGGATAATGGAGTCACCATTATGAATGTAAAATTAGAAAAATATAAATAGAAATAAATTATAAAAAATTAATAGAAATATATCATATTCCTTGGATCTGCTGTCTTTGAATCTCCTTCTCTTCTCTTCTCTTCTCTTCTCTTCTCTTCTCTTCTCTTCTCTTCTCTTCTCTTCTCTTTTCTCCCACCTTTATTTCTCCTTAATTAAAGCCAAGAAGATCACAGGGATATGTATGTGAAGTCTGAATGAAATTTAAGATAAAACTTCCTCATTCACATTGTAGATGATGCAACAGAATCTCTTTATTACCAGAGATCCTGAACACAAGGTATTCTTGTCAGTTTTCACCTTTCCTGTTCCTCCTATATTTGAGGACTAGTATTCTTTAGTTTTAAGTAATATATATTTTTTCATATTGTTTCACTATCATTTAAGCTCTCATCATTCAATTTTTGTAGTCACTTAAAAACATTATGGCTCCCCTGTCCTATTGCAGAGTCTATATATTGTGTTTTATTCATTAGGAGATTTACATTGGCCTCAGACATACCTTAGTGCAACTTGCCAGTATGATTGAGTGGTTAAGTTTGCAACTTAACTTTACTTTGACAGCATGGTTGCACACACCTTCAATCCCAGCACTCTGGAGGCTCAGGTAGGGGGGTCACTCTGAGTTCACTCTGGCCTAGAATGAAAACATGCTTCAAAAAATTTTACTCAGTAAGTATAGACAGAATAATTCAAATGTTGGTGCTAGGGAGATGACTAGACACAACAATTGTGTGTTTGATGTCCAGCACCCATGTAAATGGTAGGTGGTGTAGTAGCCTGCTTATAACACCAGTATCCAGGAACTAGAGACCAGGGCAACCTGTGGCAAGCTGGAAGGCCCTTAATGTCAACCTCTGATTTCTACATGCACACATTTACATGCCTGCCTGCATATACACATATGGGCCCACATACATGGGCCCACATACATGTGAACATGCACATACGTATACAAACTTTGCACACACATATACAAACACATCATGATTGCTTACAATGAACCAAAAGTGAAAATATTGGCATGACATTTTTTCCTATATATAAATAGAAAAATATTCATCATCTTTTTCAAAGGATATAAAATTGAGAGAGACCTTAGAGCCTTTATGGAATTTAAGATGTGGAAATCAATGCACTGTTCCAGGCAGAGTCAGCACTCTCACACTGATTGCTGAAAATAGGGCAGGAAAATTCTCCCCATGGGCTTCATCTTTTCTATATTTTATGCCCTTCCATTTGCCAAACTTCCTTCATCCCTCCTTTTCTACCAGTCTATAACTTAAACACAAAAACTTCTTCAATTAACATGGGCTCCATCACTGCACTTAGCTCTTGTTTATTTGCTTAAAAACTAATTTTCAAGACTATATTATATGTGCATGTGTATTACACTGCACATATGCATGGGTATCTATATGTGCCCATATATATGCATATAAACTATGAAGAGAATGTTGAAGTTAACATTTAACTCAAAAAATATCTCTACTCAGTTTTGTTCTACCGCCTATAATATTCCTATTAAATACCAGAAGTTATGTTTAAAATTGACTTAATTTTTTTCCTGTTAGTCTACCTGAGAACAGTAGAAATAGATCTTGAAAACTAAAAAGAACTGTAGATGAATCCCTGCAGACCATCATCATCAGTGAGCTCTGTGCTTGCTGTTTTGTCGTTGATGCCAAAGAGCTTACACTGAACTGCTCCAAGGATGCTTCTAGCTTACATTTCTCAACATTGATTTTGGGCTGTGTTTGAATAAATGAGCTTTTGAAGCTCACTGAACTATTTTAGCCTACATGGAAATGTTAGCGGAATTATAAATAAAATATTAATTTAAAAAGTCACATGAAAAGTTGTTTCTACCATATATATATATATGTGTGTGTGTGTGTGTGTGTGTGTGTGTGTTTTCTATAGATCAGACATAGAGACATAGGTCAGAATGTTTGCCTACAAGCTTGGGGTTAGCAATAAAGTAGCCTAGGATATTAATATCAAAAATTATAGTTATGATCGATACATATGAAGGACACAGTTTTTGTTTATGATAAGTATTCATTTTTCTAAAGTATTAACTATTGTATTTCTGTTGGGTTAAAAAAACAGAAAAGCATTAGAAAACCAATTTAGGCAAAAGTTAAGCAATCACAGTATTCTTACTATGAAACATGATTGAAAGAAATGACCAAATTTGTGTTTGTGCCAGGTGGATATCACTTTCACTTTATTTTATACTCACACCTGTATAAAGATTGTTCTAGATGAAGGTATTGGAGTAAATATCCAAGTTTCATACAAGCCACCTGGGAACATTAAGATTAACAATGCACACCAGATTATAAAAGCAAACACGGGCTGGAGTATAAATGTTATTTGTTACGTTTTAAGCTTTAGCTCAGTCATTTTCATTTACCAGTTAAATTCCTTAATGAAAGTAATGATTCTATCAGTGAAATTAGTTTTGATTTTTTAATACTTCAAGTGAAATAATACCATGAAAGTAACATTTTTTTTTTAAAAAAATTCAGTTTTCTTTCTTTTGATTTTTTTGATTTTTTTTTTAAAGTGAGTTGAAGAGCTGTATTAATGGTTAACTGTGCTTCCTGCACAAGTATGAGGACCTGAGGAGCCTGAAGTGTGCTGAGTTCAAATCCCCAGGTTTCACGTAAGCAGTTGAGCATAGCCACGCATGCTTCCAACCCCTGCTCCTCAAAGAAGAACAAAGACCAGGGACTATCCAGTCTCATAAAAAAATAAAAATAAAATAAAAACAATAAAACATCAAGCTCCAGGGTCAGTAAGAGACTCCTGCTCAAATAAGAATAGGTGGAAAGTAGGTGAGGTGCTCTAGCCATCACAAGCTCATGACCCTCACTGCAGGCAAGGGGCATGGAGTGCCTCGGGGATATAGACCCATGCATTACACACACATACACACAATATATACACACACAAGCAAAAATAATAACCAAACAAAACTTAAAAGAACAAGCCATATATCTAATATCATATTCTTTAATATGAGAGTAACAACAACAACAACAACAAAAAAAACAGTAGGGCTGGAGAGATGGCTTAGCAGTTAAGGTGACTACCTGCTAAGCCTAAGAACGCCAGTTCCAATCTCCAGGGCCCACATTTAGGCAGATGCAAAGTGATGCAAAGGTGCAATGCTGCACTTGCCCACAAGGGGGCACATGCATCTGAAGCTCATTTGCAGCAGTTGAGAGGCTGCTGGCACACCCATTCTCTGTCTTCCTCTCCCTCTCTCTGTCTCTCTGTTTCTCTGTGTGTCTCTCTCAAAAAAAAAAAAAAAAAACAGTAAATTTAGATTAATCGTTAGAGGAGAGACTTTGCTCTGCCCCACAGTGTTTATTACCAAAAAATATGGGCTTCCTTTATCACTGCTTTGGACTTATCACATGCGACTGGGTTAAACAAATGGAAAATGCATTGCCATCTCACACACATCTCTAGTCCAAATGAACACCAAAACAATTGGACCATAACTGCCATCTTTAGTATAGTATGTGCGTGTGTGTGTGTGTGCGTGTGTGTGCACATATATTAAATATGTATTTGGTATGCACATATTTGGCAATGAGTCAAAAAAATAATCTTCTAACCTCTTTAATAACTCTTATTTAAGTAAAATCCAGCCTGAGGAAATAATGTGATCCAGAACTGTGAGAGATCCCAGCCATAGTTCACTTGGATCTTTCAGTAGTTATTGAAGCCTATGAACATTTCTAGCTTTTCTCAAAGTCCCCCTAAAAACAGGTCTGTCCTTGAGGTGTCAGATTAACACTCCACTCTGAAGACAAATTGTTCATGGACATACTGGACATATGAGAGCCATTAGATAGTGTGCTCTGCATTCTTGAAAAATGAAAAATTCTAGGCAACATTACATTTTATAAATGCAAGATGTTTATTATTACAGCACCAGCAATAAATGTTTAGAAACTGGAGAGAGTTCACGATGGCTCTGACTAGGAACATATGCCTATCGAGTTCATTGGAAGCGGAACCATTGATTTTTGGCATTAAATAAAGGGTCTGGAAGCTATTATGCATTTAAGCTTCTATGAGTATTTAATTATATCAATAGGAGAACACAATTTCTGTTGTGTGCATAGTGATGAATGTCTCCATTTATTCATGTTACTATGCATGATAGATGAGTTCAAACCAGATGCTCTAACTTTCTTACAATCTGACCAAATTATTTAAATTGTATTCTTTGGAAATTCAAAGGATAGGCTTGTGAACGTCATTTAGGAAACCTCACCTATGGTATCTGTTTACTGATTTCCCTAAGAAAAATATACAAATTAAAATACACACACATACAATTGTTTATAAACATTTCTACTCCTTGATATAAAGTGATAAATACTATTACATGGCTCTTACCCTTATGTACTTTCTCAGTCTGTCATCTTTCTATCTTTTAATGATATTTGCTTGTATATGTTATCACTAGTGTTTATTTTATATTTGCCACTGAACACTTAGACAATATACATTGATGCAATCCAAAACCTGTTGTATAGAAGCTTTCACTTCATGTGACTGCAAGTTAAGATGTTATTTAAAAAAAAAAAAATGCTAAAACAGGGATGTTGCTATTCTCATCACATATTAACAACTTTGTAATACATTTATTAATTAATTTGTTTAATCATTCCACATTATAGATGAAGTTCAAAATATTATGTTATATACAAAATGAATATACAATTAAATATGTTTGTTAAAAATTTAATTTTAAGTGGGTTCTGTTTCTCTTCTATTGTTTAGTACAAGGTTTTTTTTCTTGTTTTTTTTTTCTTTTAAAATTTTACTGAG
This sequence comes from Orientallactaga sibirica, assembly GCA_036365145.1. Taxonomy (NCBI): domain Eukaryota; kingdom Metazoa; phylum Chordata; class Mammalia; order Rodentia; family Dipodidae; genus Orientallactaga; species Orientallactaga sibirica. The sequence goes on along the minus strand of JAEOAD010000603.1, from coordinate 3,003,426 downwards.
AAGAGCCCTGGAGAGGATGGGATGAAGACTAACCTGAAAACATTTGGCTTGGCTTGTAAGTACAGGTACCAGAAATTGGTTAAAATCCACATTGAGCTGTTGATTGGAGAAACTTAAGAGATTTACAAAGCAAGATAGGCTTCTGTCAAAGCACCTGATTACCTGCCTGAAGTAAAAGGTAAGACTCTATTGCTAAAGACACCACATGCTGACAACACAGATCATGAGATGAAGATGCAATCTGGAAGGAAGCCAGTTCCCAGATGGTCTGCTCTAAAGTGCTGGAAAGTTCTACATGATCTGCTGAGGGAAAATGGCCAACAACCTTGTGTGCTAACAGGGGTATTGCTATATAAAAGCAACTAGCCTAACAAGATGGACATGCCTGTGCAATAGTGGTGCCCAGCCTAGGTGGGTAATGGGCAACTCTGATTGGCTAAGAGATCTGCTCAGTGGAAAGGAACTCCTAGCTGGAACTGTGAACTGAGTGAGAATCCTATGGAGACCAAAGTCATGGACTCCAACAAGAAGCTCCCACCAATCTTTATCCAAAATTGAGGCTACAGCCACCCAAATCTCTCTTGATTTCAATGCTTTCCCATTGAACCTATGCTGAGCTCAGTGTCCTTTGGAAAATCTGTTTTTCTTTTTCAGAAGGCAGCTAGAACAAGGAGATAAGCCACCCCTCACACATCAGCCAGAGCCCAGGTGAAACCCAAAAGGAAGTGGCAAAAGAAGCAAGAGTGCTGCTTCAATAGCAAGCCTGACAACCAGTGCCAGGGGCATGGAGACAGACACAGAGGATAATCAAAATGCACCAAAGTAGAAATCCAGAACCTGCTGTGATCTAACACTAAAGTAAACTTAAAACACACCAACCATGGCTCAGGGATTTTTGTAGAACAGGGGGCAGAGAGAATGTAAGAGCAACAGAGCAGAAAGGAATGTAGAAAGGCACTCCTCACCCCTTTAACGTGACTGAGGCTCTCACATCTCTAACCAACCAAACCAATCCCACTGCGTGGGTCATCAGTGGAATGGGTGCAGGGATGAGAGATATGATGGTACTAACATATGATGTATCCATACAACTTTTAACTTAATAAAAAAAGAGACAGAATTATAAAACTCCTTAAAAAATGATAGTAAAATGTTGGTTATTTGCAGTGGCATAAGTAATGAAGAGAGAGTGAATGGATAAAAAAGAAATCAGGAAAAGAAACAAGCAAACATCTGACTGTCAAAGTTAAGTAAAAACAAATACTGTAGTGTATTGTTTTGAAAATGTATTCTTTAAATTAAAAAAAAAAATTACTGAGAACTTTGATGCATGAGCACACTGTAATTTGGTTGTGTTCTATTCACATTACCCTCTTTTATCCCCTTTACTCCAGTCTATTCCACTGAAAAGCCTCTTCTTTCAAGGTGATTCTTCCTCTGTTTTGTTGTCTTATTCCTTTTGTCCTCCTCCATCTTCAATGTTAAAATGATTATGAGCTCAGAATAATGACAGTGTGAGTCTTGTTGGTGTATTGTTAAGCACTATGGGGCCATGAGCGAAACAGTCAGCAATGAACCTTTCTGTTCTGTGGTTCTTACATTCTTCCTGCTCTCTCTTCTACAATTTTCCCTGAGCCTTCGAGAGTCTGACAGGGAGTTTTTTTGTTTGTTTGTTTTGGTTTTTAATTTACAATAAAACATGTTTTTAAGAAACAATGATCTTGGGCTGGAGAGATGGCTTAGTGGTTAAGCTGCCTGCCTGCAAAGCCTAAGAATGCTCTTTTGAATCTCCAGGTCCCACATTTAGCCAGATACAAAAAGTGATGCATTGCGCATGTGCCTGAAGTTCATTCACAGCTGCTGAGAGGCCCTGGCAAGCCCATTCGCTCTCTGCCTCTTATTCTCTCTCTCTCTCAAATAAAATGAAATAAAATAAATAAAATAAAATAAAATAAAATAAAATAAAATAAAATAAAATAAAATAAAATAAAATAAAATAAAAACAAAAAGAAAAATAAATGAGGTTTTGGGAATTAAAAAAATAAAAATAAAATAAAACTAAAATAAAATAAAAATAAAATTGGCAAATAACTGCCACCACTATTGATCACAATGCATGCTGTATTAAAAAGTCCTCCCTGTGGGCTGGAGAAATGGCTTAGCAGTTAAGGCTGTGAAGCCAGAGGATCCCGGTTTGATTCTTCAGGACCCACGTAAGCCATATGCACAAGGGGCATATGCATCTGGTGTTTGTTTGCAGTGTCTCGAGGCCCTGGCATGCCCATTCTCTCTCCATCTGCCTCTCTTCTATCTAAAAACAGTCCTCCCTGCTTTGTCAATCTTTAGGGTTACCTTCAGTTCTCAATCTGCTCAGATTAGAAATCAAGAAGAGGCATGCCCATGAGTGTGTTTCCAGGAAGGATTAAATGAGGAAGACATTCCTCCAGAGTACACAGTCCTTCCAGTGGTGGACTACACACAAGGAAGCTCAGAGGGAACACTGCCTTTGGAGGCTGAGCTACTCACTGTTGTGCTCACTATTCACTTGCACATTCATCTACACTAATTTGCCTGTCCCTTATGGACACTTGGACCGAATTTCATTAGCCTTCCCAAGTAGACTGAAGACCAGTAGCTCTTTAGGGATCCTCGAGGTCCCCAGGGCCACATTAAGACTGGTGAGGCATTCATGCTATGGACTACGCAACTGTCAGGTTCAGCAATGCTCAACCTGTGGAAAGCTATTATTGGAGTATCAGCTCCTATCCTCTCCATTAATTCAATAAATTGCTATTGTAAGACAAATTCATTCTATTGGTCCTATTTCTTTAGAAAACCCTAACATCAACCAAAGTGACACTTTACTGGAAAATTTTTCATCTAAGATTTCTAATTTTTCAAGTATATCCTTAAGTGAGTTTCATCCTACACCTAACTTTCTTTTCTTTTCTTTTCTTTTCTTTTCTTTTTTTCTTTTTGTATGGTTTTTCTAGGCAGGGTCTCACTCTAGTTCAGGCTGACCTGGAATTAACTATGTATTCTCAGGGTAACCTCAAACTCACAGCAATCCTCCTACCTCTGCCTCCCGAGTGCTGGGATTAAAGGCATGCTCCACCATGCCTGGCTTCTACACCTAACTTTCTGATAACAATTTGTGTAATCATGATTAGTCACGGCCAAAAACTTCAGATGCATTAGTCTTTCATGAATCATTCTCCAAAGCTCATAAAGAAGAGGAATACAAAAAGAGAAACATTTTAACTAAAGTTATTTAACTTTCTGTAAATAAAGTTTTAAATTCTTTAAAGATTTTTACATTGAATATACCTTGCTAGTGTTTGGAGAGTAGTTCAGTGGGAGTGTGCTTGCCTACCATGGACAAAACCTTGGGTTTGAGATATAAATACTTTCTATGCTCAAGTATCTGTAGAGAAAGTACTCAAAGCAACACATAAATAAAAGAGCTATGCATCAAATAAAAGCCATCATGTTATTCTCCACCACTTCCAATGCAAGAAGCCTTGGGAAAGGCATTGGTTAACAAACACTTTTTTGATGATAGAAGTGTGCCTGTGATTTTGAGAATGCAGTGTAGAATATGGGACTTCAGTGACTCAAAGCTTGTTTGAATTCTCAGAATATCTTCAAGTGTCTGGAGCATTACTACCCATTGGACAATATTAGTCATTACCAATCAGGCATTGTGCTGTACCCTCATATTCCTTATAAACACATTCTTTAATCTCATTTAGCTTCTAAAAATATGATCTATGTTTTGGTTTTGATACAAAATGTCCCTCAAAAGGCTTCTGTATTAGAAGGCATGGTTGGAAGTTGATGGATCTTTAGAAAATAATTGGATTTTGAAGGATATGGTTTTAACAATCGATTAAGCCACCAACAAGTTTATAATTTGATGCCATTTTTGGAAGGTGATGGAGACTTAGCAGGTGGGCCTCGTTGGAAGGCATGCCTTTGAAGGCCAGATCTTGTCCTCACTCCCTCTTTAAGCTCGCTACTTTCTGATCACCATGTAGTGAGCAACCTTTCCTGCCAGATATTCCTGTTACCATGATTTTCTGCCTCCATTCATAGCCAAAGCAATGGATTCAACTGTTTTTTTTTTTTTTTTTTTTTTTTTATGAAAGCTGTGAAACCACGTGTTTGTCACAGTGAGGAAAAATCTAAAATAATCTTACTTCTCTGCCTGCCTTCTTTTCCTTCCCCCTTCCTCCTCCTTCCCTCCCTTCCTTTGTGCTTCCCTTCCTTCTTTCTTTCCTTTCCTTTCCTTTCCTTTCCTTTCCTTTCCTTTCCTTTCCTTTCCTTTCCTTTCCTTTCTGTTATTTTCAGGCAGGATCTTGCTATATAGTCTAGGTTGGTCTGGAGTTCATTATGTAGCCTAGGCTAGCTGCTAACTTGTACAAATCTTACTATCTCAGCTTTCTAAGCTCTGGAATTGCATGCTTGCACCACTGACATACTCAGTTTGATTTCTAGTTTCTTCTTCCTAACTTCATGATAGAAGACAGCTCAGCAGAATGGGAGAACTTCAGATTCTAAACTCTAACTTAGGAATAGCAATAAATTTTCTCCTTCATAAATATTCAAAGAGAATTACTTTTTAAAAGGAAATAGAGGAAACTAGTAATATGTGTATTCTAATACAAGCTTATAGTTTTACAGGCTAAGAGAATAGCTTCCTTATAAAGAATTCATTACTTTTTTTCTCCAGTTTCTGAGCAGGTAAAATATTGTGTTGGTACACATTAACCATTATTACTGTGACACTTGTAAGAAAGCAATCCAAATCATCTTAGATGGCATCATAATTACTCAAACTCATACTAAAATTAAAACTGAATGTTCAGCTTATAACAATATAAGAGTTTATATTTACATTCTTCTTTAAATTTCTTCTTTCCCTGTCAAAATTTTAGGTTGAGATTAAAATTCTGAATGTGATTTTACAGAATCCATGAATATTTGCATGTGAACCTCATATATCATTGAGGGAGCTTAGAAAAGTTAACAAAGATTAACCAAAAGTAAGAAATATTTTCAAAAAAATGAGAGTTTGCACATACTATCAAACCAACACCAAGCCATGGCAAATGCTAATGTACATATTCAGAATAAGATCCACATGAGTGGCATGAAAAGTGTGAAATATAAATTTTTGTGCCAGTTTTATAAACACAAGCCCAAGTGTAAATAAAATAAATCAGCAACAGAATGATTTTAACTATTAATCTTGTTCATTGCTGATAGCTTACAAATTAGAAGACAAATAATCTTCAATACTAATAATTATTTGTTGAAGCTATTAAATGATCTAGTTTCTTCAATAATTTTTACATTTCTTTTCTCCTTTGATATATTTTATTTCTTCCCTAAACGATGTTGCTAGAACCTAGATCAAAGACTTGGGAGGAAAAAAAGCACATCAAAACCAAACAAAATAGCCCTCTTCTGTCTTCAGTAATCGTTCTTTCTCTGGTATGCCAGGAATTTTGAGAACTCTTCTTGCAGACATCTATTATTTATTGTGCCTCAGGGAAGAAAGGTGCTTTCTTTTTCAGTGTTTATGGTAGAAGACAAAAGTTTTGTTTTCAGTAGACTTCTTATTACAGGTTATACATATTCCATACGTTCCTACAGAGCATGGACCAGACTTGACAGCTTTATTGTTGAATCCAAATTCCCTGCTAAGAATTTTGTCATTTCATTGTTTATGGTGAAATGCAGTCAGCATTTGTATTACTGACACCTTATTTAATATAAATGAGTGACTTATTTGAGATCCATACCACAACTAATTCCATCACTTAAATTTTCAAGACTAATACTAGATACTATAGGATAATACAATAAAACCTATTATAGTAGGAGAAGAAAGAGAAGGAATCATTGAAAACATTGCCTCACATTATTTTTCTAACATTCTAGATTCTATCACATCTATTTTGTGTGTGCTATGTGATTCTCTGAGAACATACACACTTTCAAGATGAAGCAATTAAAGTTATAAAAGATTGCATATCTCAGCTAGCATCACTTAACAAGAAATATTGACACTATATCCTCTTAAAATATATAAACTACTTTTTTTTCTCTTATTGGTCCTATGCTTTAAGTATTACAAGAATCATTCACTCTATTGGTTAAAATAGTAACCTTTTGGAGGTTATTTTTTAATATTCATTTTCATTTCCCCAAAAGAATATCAGAAACATTTATTATTTCTTTCAATCCTTTTAGTAGAAGTTTATGCTCTTATATCAGTTAAACATCAACCTTGACTTTCTTTCCAGGTCTCCTTTTCTTATGGAGATAATCTGGAGCTAATACAGACCATGCTAACTAACCCCAGAGAGCTCCCTTTCCATCCAGCTCAGCTGTACTCCTGCATCAGCTGTGTGGAGCTGTGGTGTTGCTGATTGACTTTTCAGGTCTATGGATAAAGGCCAGTGATGCCTTTGAACGTGAAAAAATTACAGCCAAGAATATCATAGGTTTCTGTGCTGAGGTAAGGAAGGAAATTCACTCTCTTGATCCAGTATGACCTCAAGGAGAGCCTAAGGAGAAGTCTGTGGAGTCCTGGATCTCTTCTGATATTGGATATAAGTCAACATTATTAGCCAGAAACAAACAACAGAAGTAAAGATAGTAGGAAATTAAGATAGCATATTCTATTCAATCACAGGTGATGACATAATAATTTGATTCTGCTGAGATGGTTTGCCTTTCTATGAAATACATGGTAGGAGTTCTCTGAACAGACTTTTATGGGTGATTCTGACTCTAAAGTTATGACTTTATATTGAAAATCAGTCTAAAATGCTGAATAGGAATACTAACCATTTTCATCTCTAAATGGGTACCTAATATAATAGATGGTAATAGGAATCAAATAGAAGCACAGTCAGGAAAAAAACACTGAATCAATAATCTTAGCAAGTGGTTATAAGATAAATCTGTAGATTGAGTTCACTTAGAATGCAGAGGAGCATGTCACTGAAGTTGGGGGCATATTCAAGTATACACATTGTCAAAGTGGACTTTGCTGCAAGAAACTCCAAAATAGCCATGTCCCAGCCTATATTTACTTAACATCAGAAATCCATTTCTGAAGGTTCAGAAATCAGCATCAAAATGCTAGCTAAAGGTCAACATTCCATTTCCATGTGGCTACTATAACACATTGAGTAGTTTTAAATAACAAAAATTTATTCCCTTCCTGTTCTACAAGTCAAAAGCCCGGAATCAGTATTATTAGATCAAGTACACAGTGTTACACACTTACACAGTGGGCCATTCATCTCTTGCCTCTTCCATCTTCTGTTGGTTGTGAATTATCCTTGTTTTGTGCCTGCATCCTCCAATCTCTGTCTTCTCCACCTTTCTTTCTCTTCTTCATGCATTTCTAAGGTTTCTTCACCTCCCTTTCATAAGGCTAAATGTGATTTCATTTATCATACACCCATAAAATCCCAACCAATCTGCTCATCTCGAAATTTATAACAAAATTATATTTTCAAAGACTCCTCCCATGCAAAAAGATTTTCAGGTTATATGGAATAGAACTTTGCATATAGGAAACATTATCTAGTATGATGTATTGCCCAAATATTTGTGATATGGGCTACTTGTTAAACCAAAACTATTATGAAATATTCCATAATTACAGCATAGTTAAACACAGTTATGTAAATAAATATACTTTCATATGAAGATGTAAAATGCTCAAAATGTTATTCCTGGTCATCAGACAATGTAGAAAGCAGTTTCTTTATGTTCCATGACATGGTCATTCCTGGTTTGAGGCACATCCGTGTTTAGTGCTGCTCTATTCACAATAGGAAGAAAATGGAATCAGCCTACATATCCATAATCAAATGAATGGATAATGAAAATGCACACATATGCAATCAAGTTTTATTCAGCTGAAAAGAAATATGAAATCTGCAGAAAAATGGATGGAACTGGAAAATATATGAAGTAAGGTAACCCAGGTTCAGAAAAATAAAATACTACATTTTCTATCTCCTATGTGGATCCTAGCTTCTAATTTATATGTATGTATGTTAATGTGGGAATTAGTGTAGGCAAAGGTTATAAAACTAGAAAGAGACCCATGAGAGGGGAAGAAAGCTGCTTTAAGGAAGAGGGTGGGGAGAGTAATAGAACACATGTGACATGAAAGCAAAAAGGAACATGTAGCAGATGGGATGGTACAAGCAGCAAATTGAAGCAGAGAGACAAAGTGAAAGAATAAGTCAAAGCTAAGTACATGTGAAAATGTTAAGGAAGCCTGTTACTCATATACTAATTAAAACATATATAACCAGATCAGGTCAGTTTCCCAATTTCAAACTGTCTCATTTGGAGATGAAATCCTGAATTTAACTTTGAGGTCCTTGGATGTGCTCCCAGCTGGACCTCAGGTCTCACAGTATCCTCTGTGCCTTCCTTCTTGTGAACAGTATTAGAAGCCCACCTTCAAGAGACTGCTGACTCTTGAGCAAGGTGTGTCGCGTTTTCTCAGCTGACATGGCTCAGCTGACTTTGGGACTTTGTCTGGATGATGTCTCCAAAGAAGCCTCCTTCCCGATCCCACCCACTCACTTTCACAGGCTAGTGAAGTGCTATTTTTGAGTAATGTCTCATTCCCAGAAACAATTTTGTTTTTTCACATGTTTAGGGTTAGCCCCCAAATACTAGGTGTTTCTCATTGAATTGAGAATAATTGAATTTCTAGGTTTGCTTTTGGGGGGATTTTCTCAATCATATTATTTTACTTAAGTTTTAATGTTTTCATTGGAAAGAGAGAAACTCACATAGAGAGAATGAGAGAGAGAAGATGGGTGTACCAGGGCCTCCAGGTACTGAAAATGAATTCCAGATGCATGTACCACCTTGTGCATCTGGCTAATGTGGGTACTAGGGAACTGAACCTGGGTCCTTAGGCTTTGCAGACAAGTGCCTTAACTGCTAGGCCATCTTCTCCAGCCCCCCAGTTTTTGGACAAAGGAGCTCATTGCACGCAGTCTGATTTCAGGTCTTCCTGTGAATCCAAGAAAGACTTTGAGCCTTCTGTCTCCATCTCCTAAGTTCTGAGACAACAGGCATATTTTAGCATGCCTGTCTAGTTATTTTGGGTTTTGACATAGGATCTTGCTATGTAGCTGAAGCTGTCCTCCAATGTGTGTCTCTTACTTCAGTTTTCCAAGTGTTTGGATTATAAGAATGCAACCCATCCCCACCTTTGTCTTAATTTTAAATCTACTTTGCTAGAGTAAAGTTGAGGCAAGGAATTTCTTAAGACAAACACATCACAAAGCATCACAAAGTTTGTCTCTAGGATTTCAAATCCTAAGACTTATTAACCTTGAGATTTTACTGAAACTGCAGTAAAGGCTTCATTTCCCCTTTGCCAGCTGGCACAACACAATGGAATTTCAGAGTAGTCAAATATTTGTCTGTTAGTTTGGGATGGCTGTGAACTGAGCAATTTATGTCTTAGGGGGATGTCATACGAGTCCTTTGCTAATTATCCCAGTGTGTAATGTGAACAATCAACAAATCCTTTTCTATATTCCAAGTGTCTAAAGAATGTTGAGTAGTCCTCATGGGTGTTCCTGGAACCTTAAAAAGTCCACTATAAATCATCACTCCACTCATGGAACAGAAGCATGTGCCCCCATCCCTCTGATCTATAGTCAGAGACCACTCGGGCTTCTATAATATAGGATCACAAACCAAGTAGCTTAGGAACCACAAAATTCATTCCTTGCAGTTCTCAATGCTGAAGACTTCAAGATCAAAGAACCAACAGATCTGTTGTCTGGTGAGGCTCTATTTTCTGGTTCATAAAACAAAATCTTCCTTGCTTAGATGTACTTAGAGGTAGGCATGAATCAGTGAAGGACACTAACCCACTTTTCTATGGCTCTGCCCTTTGTCCTAACCACCTCTTTCTTAATGGCTGCATTTCACATGATAACTATGCATTTCTCATGATAACTATACATTCATTGGAGTAGGAGAACACAAATCAGACTATAGCATCCCTCAACAATTTGGATATTAGGTGTACTACATGAAAATTATTCTCACATACGACAGAAACTTCAAACGTGTGGCAGTACCTATTACAATTTATGTATTCTTTTAGTTTTATTGTCACATTCATAGTAATTGCTTTGTTTGGTTTGTTGGGGATCACAGTTAGGCCTTACATGATAAGCAAGTGCTCTACCACTGGTTTATACCCTTAGCATAATAGTGCATTTTAATGGTATAAAGACAGATAGATTTCATGGTTTGCAGGTGGATGAGACAAAGCAGAAGAGTGAGTAAGCTTCATTTTAAAAGGAAAAATACACAAAAATTTTAACAATAAACTATAAAGAGAAAGTATAAAACAAATTATAAGAGACCACACCGGCTAAAAGAGACTTTCATTTCTTATGTATTTCATGTCAGATATATTTGTTTCACTGACTTACATTCTCTTAAATTCCCCATCTTGTTAAAGCTCCATTGTCCTTTTGATATAAGTAACAGGTTGAAATACTCCTTCACACAGCAAGGTTCACAACTTCTCTAAACATCCTCAGAGAGTTGTGAATGTCTTTGACTGGGGTATGGTCATCTGTAGTTCTCATTAATTGATTCTCCTCCAATTGTCCACTTCCTTGGAACCTCTCTATGGCTATTCCTGTCTTTCCTCGTATGTAACCTTAAATAGAGCAAAGCCCTCTTTGCTGGGCTGCTGAGTAAAAGCCTCCTACTGGAGTGGGGACTGAAAGAAGGGCTGCCAGTATACACAGAGTATTTCTTTAACATGGAGTAGGAGGTAATTAAAATACTGTGCCATACAGCCCATCCTGAAAAACTTGAGGTCATTTGTACAACTGAAACATGCTATTTTTTGCTTTGGGGTTTCAGAGTCATCTCTGAATTCCTAACATCACAGGCATGTGAATTTCTTAAAGAAGTTATCTTTTCTTTTTGTTTTGCAACTGTGTGTGTGTGTTTTGTTCATGAATGTGTGTATGCCTGTATGTATTAATGGGTGTGTGTGTGTGTGAGAGAGAGAGAGAGAGAGAGAGAGAGACAGAAGCACCCAGAGGTGAATGTCAGTTGGTGTCTTACTCTATCACTCTGCCTTACTTAGTGAGCCATTTGAACCCACAGCTTAAGATTTTGGTTAGTTGAGGTAGTCAGTTTGCCCTGGGATCCCCTATGCCCATGTCTGTTGCGCTGGGATTACAGGCAAGCCACTATGGCTATGTGGCATTTATATGGGTCCTGCAGGTCTGAACTCCAGCCCTCATGGCTTGCACAGCAAGTAGCGCATTATTGACCGAAGTGCCCAAGCAATATTTTCTTTAATATTCCAATTTCAGCCAGTTTTTCCTAGCTTAGGAAAACACAAGGGTTTCTTTTTCACAAACCAACTGGTCATTTGAGGAAGTTATCCAGCTTTTTTTTAAAAAAAATTATTTTTATTTTTATTTATTTTGAGAGAGAGAGAGAGAGATAAATAGAGAGAGATGGAGAGATAGAGACAGGGAGAGAGGCAGGGAGAGGGAACGGACATGCCAGGGCCTCCACTGCTACTGCTACCAACAAACTTGGGACTCATCACCTCCCTTGTGCGCATATGCAGCATTGCATGCTTGGGTCACCATGGTTCTGGCTTCCTGGGACCTGAAGATTCCAACAGGCATTCTTAGGCATCACAGGCAAGTGCCTTAACAGCTAAGCCGTCTGTCTATGCTCCAGTTTTTAAAATAATGCTTTTTCTGTCCTCCTTCTGTTTTAGAACTTTAATATTACATGAATTTTCATAATACGCCATCAGTTCATTTCTTTCTCCATTATCCTCCCTCAATCAAGAAAAATAATTGTGATCTGTTTACAGTTACTAACTATTGGCGTTAAAGATAAAGTTGATTGCCTAGGATATATAAGGCCCTGTGTTTAGTCCCCAGGTTCACAAATACAGGTATACACAGAAAATATGAGTTGACAACTGTTATATTATTTTAAATATTTTAATTTATTTTCAAGCAGAAAGAGAGAGAGAGAGAGAGAGAGAGACAGACATACAGAATGGGTGTGTCAGGGCTTCCAACCACTACAAATGAACTACAGATGCATATGCCACATTGTACTTCTGACTTTAAGTGGATACTGTGGGATTGAGTCCCACTCATTAGGCTTTACAGGCAAGTGCCTTAACCACAGAGGCATCTCTCCAGCCTGACAACTTTATATTTTAGATGAGAAAAGTTAAGATGAAAGCTTTGAATTATTAAAAAAAAAAAGGACAAAAAAATAAGAATGTGGCCTGAAAGTATAATCATTTCATAAAAGTTTATAACATTAGGAAATGTAGAAATGTATCTAAACAACAAAACAAGTTGTAAATGGAATACTTTTTTGTTTGTTTGTTTTTGTTTTTTGTTTTATGAGGTAGGTTCTCGCTGTAGCCCAGAGCTCCAGAGCTGACCTAGAATTCACTGTGTAGTCTCAGGGTAGCCTTGAACTCGCTCTGATCCTCCTACCTCTACTTTCTGAGTGCTGGCATGTGCCACCATGCCTGGCTAAAATACCTTTATCTTTAGGAAATTTTAATGCATTTTTATTTGACCCCATCCCACACCCAGGAGGATGTTTCATAGATGGATCCAAAAGTGCAGGTACGAGATGGAGAATATTGAGCAAGTTCCTTCTAGCCTTCCAGCTTGTCTTTTTTTTTTTAAATTAATTTATTTATTTGAGAGCGACAGGCACACACACCCACACACACACACACACACACACACACACACACACACACACACAGAGAGGCAGAGAGACAGGGAGAGAGAATGGGTGCACCAGGGCTTCCAGCCACTGCAAGCGAACTCCAGATGCATGTGCCACCTTGTGCATCTGGTTTACATGGATACTGGGGAATCGAGCCTCGAACCAGGGTCCTTAGGCCTCACAGGCAAGCGCTTAACCACTAAGCCATCTATCCAGCCCCTCAGCTTGTCTTTTCACTGTTTGCTTACTGCAATCACCTTGTAGAAACTTACATTTCAAAGTAGGCTCACGTAACTCCCAAGTCTCCTTCTGGTTTTAATTTGCTTATAACTTTAAACCACTCATAACTTTAAAGTCTACAGCATAAAACCCAATTTGTGTTTTTATTCATTTACAACAGATGGGGACAGAGTGAAAAGGGGGACAGATTATAGCTTCCCTTTTTTGTAGCCTTTTTATTAAAGTCACTTGTATCAGTTTTATAAAGATCACACACTTTTTCTAGGATGTGAGTTCTTATAAAGGATACACACTTCATTTTAGAACAGTGTAGTAAGTAGTAACTGGGCTCTCAAAGTTTCTATTAAAAAGTTATAGCCACACTGACCTTTACCTTAATCACAATACCCAAACCTAATAGTTTCCCAAACATACTGAATTAAGGAGGAGTGTAATTCCAAAGGCATGTGGTAAAATGCAGATATTAGAAATGAATAATGACAAAGAAACCAAGTGTTCTTGTTTACCAACATGACAGATGGAGTAAGAAAGAATTACTACTCCTTTTTGGCATCAAATTGGAAGTTAAAATTATTTTTAGAGGTATACTTATTGCAGTATTAGTAACTATGATCCATTACATGTATACATATATTTCCAATTCTGTTTATAATTTAAAGCAGGCCATTCATAAAAGGCTGTTAGGGATAAAATCTAGTATGTATGTAACAGATTAGGGAATAATATTAATAAAAATTATTGAAGAAAGTAATTTTCATGAAGGGAAGCACACATTCAATGTCTTTTTGCTTGGCACATGTGCCACTGGTCCATGTACCACATTTTCTTACTTTATATAATATCTCGGATGCACTGTGGTAACATGTGGCATTGGCCTAATAACATAATACATGGATTACATCACTGAATATATATTCAGGGAATGATTATAGGGCAAATACTTTTAAAAATTATTTAGCAAAAATGAAGTTCTTTTCAATTTTTTAATAAAAGGCAAAATATGCATTTCTGCTTTAAAAGGAAAAGTAGTACAAGTACAATAAAATCACATTTTTATCACTAGTTATACCTTTGTATTGTGCATGCCCACATGTGTGTGTGTGTGTGTGTGTGTGTGTGTGTTTGCATGTGTAGGCCATAGGACCACTTTTGGATCAACCTGGCCTTTCCACATCTTTTTAATTTTTATTTTAGCGAGCAAGAGAGAGAGAGAGAATTGGCACACCAGGGCCTCAGCCACTGCAACCAAATTCCAGATGCTTGCGCCACCTAGTGGGCCTGTGTGACCTTGAGATTGCCTAATCTTTGAGCATCTGGCTTACTTGGCATGTGGAGAGCTAAACGTGGGTCCTTAGGCTTCACAGGCAAGTGCCTTAACAACTAAGAAATCTCTCCAGCCTTTTACCTTTTCAGATGCAGGATTTTTGTATCTCTACATTCTCATTCTACCGTCCTTTGTTGTGCTTGCCACAAAATTTCTGGAAAATTTGTCTATCTCTGCCTTGAATTTTTCAATCAGCATTGGAGTGCTGGGATTACAGAAGACCATCAAGGCTTTAGGGTACTCTAGCCTGAGTGTCAAGTGTTTTATCCACTGAGAAATCTCCCCAGTCTCATTAGTTTTATTTTAAGTGGTAATTGGTAAAAGATAAATCCAACCAAGTTTTAAAGGCTTTGAATGATTAATGTGTCAGTGTGCATGTTCATTTGTCAGAGCACATACATGTGTGGCTGGGCAAGTTAGTACTGTATCCAATTTCTCACCATTTGAATTATAGGTGCATGCCACCATACCCAGTATTTTATTTGCATAATGAGGCTTGAACTCAGGTCCTCATGCTTCCAAAGCAAGCACTTAATAGACTGAGCTATCTTTTCAGCCCAATCCATATTTAAAACTGTTTATAACCAAAAATTTGTAACATTTATAAAGTATAATGAATTACTCTCTCCATGCTCACAGGCTACATTCATCATTTATTGACTTAAGGCAAAGGTTTATCACCAAGGACATGCCACTTCTCCCCAAACAGAATTAGATTATCTGAAGTAAATCTCAGTTCTAATGCTATAATATTATATTACCTATGAAAATTCATTTTTATTCAAACAAACAACTGCTTTTAGAAAAGTATATACAATGGCATGGCATACACATATATGCATATAAACATCTATGTGAATATGTTTGCAAATATACAAAGAATATGTATGTCCACACACAATTATTCTTTTTTCTAATTAATTTTTTTTTTTTGAGAGAGAGAATGGGCATGCTACGGCCTCTAGCCACTGCAAACAAACTCATGTGCCACCTTGTCTAGCTTATGTGTGTACTGGGAAGTGAACCTGGGTCCTTAAGCTTCACCTTAACTGCTAGGCCATCTATCCAGCCCACTTTGTGTGTTTTTGAATATCAATCAATGTAAGTACTGTTGAAATATCTATTTTACATCTAATTTTTATTCTTGCAACATAATGGTATGGAAATAATTTATGGTATTGGTGCTTTTTTACTTTGTGTGTGCATGCTATGCATGAGTGTGCATGCATGTTGGTACATGTGTGCATGTGTGTGATGTGTTTGTACATGTGGCAGCATTTATGCAAAAACCAAAGGACAATCTCTTGTGTTCACTTAAGCATACTGTCCACCACAGTTCTTAAGATATCATTTCTAATTAACTTGGAACTGAGCCATTAGGCTAGACTAGCTGGCCAGCAGGCTCTAGGGGATGCTCCCCTGTGTGTGTTCCTAATGCTAGGATAACAGGCATATTCCATCATGCCTGACATTTGACATAGGCACTGGGCATACAAGTCAGAACCTCATGGTTATGAAGCAAGGGTTTTACCAACTGAACTATCTCTCCAGCTCTAATTATAGTGTTATAAAGACATGTGGTATGATATTATTTTGTGTTGTTATATAATCAACTCAATATATAATTTAATTTGCTTACATTTACTTTGAATACTACCTCTTATTATTTTTCCCATTTTAAATATTTTTTCTTACAGTTAAGCAAAAAATACTTGCATGGTAATAGCATATTACAAAACAAAATATATTCCGAGAAGTTCGGCATTTAATTCTCATCCACTATTCCTTTCCTCTCCTGTTCTTATCCACAAGTTTTCTAGTTTTGAAAGATTTTTAAACCAAACATGGTGGGCCAAGCCTTTAATCCCAGCACTTGAAGGCTGAAGTAGGAGGATTAGTGTGAGTTTTAGGCCAGCCTGGTGCTACAAAGTGAGTCCAGGGTCAGCCTTTGCTAGAGTGGCTGCCTCAAAAAAAAAAAAAAAAAAAAAAAAAAAGGGCTGGAAAGATGGCGCAGCAGTTAAGGCGCCTGCCTCCTAAGCCTAAAGAACGCCTGTTCCAATCTCCAGGTCCCACGTTTAGCCAGATGCAATGACACAAGGGCACAATTCCACACTTGACCACAAGGGGGCGCACACATCTGGATTTCTTTCTCAGCAGCTGAGAGGCTGCTGGCATGCCCATCTCTATCTGTCTTCCTCTCCCTCTCTTTCTGTCTGTCTTTGTGTCTCTCTCCAAAAAAAAAAAAAAAAAGATTTTAAAAAAGATATATAAGATATAGTCACCCCAGTACTTAGGAGACAGAGGCAGAAGACTTTGGAGTTTATGAACATTCTCAGCTATTTAATGAGTTCTAGTCTAGGCTATATGAAACACTTTCTCAAAAACTAGACTATTTTACCCGTTTTTCTTAAATCTGCTTAATCTCATATGTATGCATAAAAGCTCCTTAATAATTTAGAGATATACTTGATCTATAGTTTTGCCATTACCTGGTACTATGTAACTTTTCTACAAGTGTATTCAGAGAGTCTTACCCCTCCGTTGATGTACATTTTTTTTCACAGTGCTTACTATACAGATATGCCTATGTAATTGACACTATATCTTTTTCTTTTTCATATTTTTATCAGTGTATCTTTGCACAATCTCAGAAATGGAATTTCCAAGTATTAATAGCATAGATGTGTTCTGTTATTTCTTATTTTCTTTCTAAATGCTTCTAACATGTTACCTTTCCTTCATTAATGCCATGTCATTCACTTTCCCCCATAAGGGATGCTGCCCAACTCCTGAATTTTAGCAAAAGTCACATGTGAGAAACTAGATTTGTGTAATTTAAATTTTTAGTTTGCTTATTCTGCAAAGCAGAACTTTTCTGTGTTTTGTTTGTAAAGGCATTTATATTTACAGTCTTCTGTGCTATTTTTTGTGTTTTTTTGCTTTGGATAATGGGGGACCTTTTCTTTATTGTTTGGAAAATATTAATATATTATCTATAGTACTAGTATAAAAACTAAAGTTTTTTCCAGTTTTTAAAATTTGTATTTTATACTGTGAAATGATTACTTTATATTAGTTCTCTTCTCATTTAAATCTTTTGTGGACACATTTATCAAAATTTTACATTATTTTTCTTTAATTTGAGTCAATGTTTGGGCAAATTTCATCATACTAGATGTAAAATGAATATATTTTAGCAATTTTAATCATTTCTTTTTACAGAGGATTTCTACCTATTAAAAGAATTTATCCTCTTGCCCCAAGCCCTGCCCTCCCTATTGTCCAAGCTTCAAGATGCTTTCTACTTTTCTTTGCATTAATGAAGCATAATTGGACCTTATTAATAATATTTTATTATATATTTTAGGCTTGAGAATTAACAGATAGCAAAGTGACCTAAAGAAAAGTAAACTATGCCCCAAAGCATAGGTGTGGGATCCTCTGAAAGACTTGCCACAAGATAAGCTTTGGATTAACATGGACTTGAAGTGACTAGGTTAGCCAATCTCTTGACTTTGGTAGTGTCTATTTTAATATTGCCTTTTAGTTTATTTTTTCAGTTGGCTAGAGTTAACACTTATGAAGTTACAGGCTTCATAATATGTAAAACTTTCTTCTATATTAGAGCATTATGAAGTTTGTGAACATCCAGTTGTCTTTCCATGAATGTTATGCTACTTAACATAGCAGGTCTTCTTACTATATGTCTTTCTCTTGAGATATTTCAAAAACAAAATTCAGAACTAAGTGCTGATTATGATTTATGTATTAAAGTAGATTATGTTTTATGTATTAAGAGATCAAGAATTGTGAAGTTTATTTAAATAATTTATTAAAAGTTTATGTTTTAATTTTTCTTCTTAAAAATTTACTTAAATCAGGGGCTGGAGAAATGGCTTAGTGGTTAAGGTACTTGCCTTCAAAGCCAAAGGACCCAGGTTCAATTCCCCAGAACCCACGTAGGCCAGATGCACAAGGGGACACATGTATCTGGAGTCCATTTGCTGTGGCTGGAGGCCCTGGCACCTCCATTCTCTCTCAAATAAATAAACAAAAACAAAATATTTTAAAAATTTACTTAAATCATTATTAAGGCAAAGATCTAAGCTACCTGAACCACATCATCATCTTGCCTGTAGATATCTTCATGCCTCATGTATTATTCAAATAGCTTTACAATTCCCCAATCCTAGGTAATCAAAGGAAACAGAGTAGTAGAACCATATTTAGAAAAATGACAAAAACATTTGTTCACATTGTTAATTTAAGGATAATGAACACTGAGTTTAGAAGATAATTTTCTCTTTAGTTTACTACAGTTTTGTCTTTCTAAATCAACATAAATGTTGTCCTAGTTATTTTCTGTGCTGTGACAAAATACCTGACAAAAACGAATCAAGAAAGGAAGGGTTTCTTTTGGTTCAAGTTTGGAGGGGATACCATGCACTAATAGGAAGTTATAATGGCCAGAGCATAACCTGGCTGGTCATACTATGGCCTCAGGTAGGAGTCAGAGAAAAATGAATGCTTATGTTAAATTGCTTTCTTCTTTTCTCCTGTTTATTCACTTTGGAACCCCAGCCCAAGAGATGGTACCACTCACATTCAGGGTGAGATTTCCCTCCTCACATAAACCTCATTGGAATGTTCTGACAGGCAGCTAGAAATATGTCTTCTAGGTGATTCCATATTCAGTTAAAGTGGTAGTGAATGGGCTGGAGAGATGGCTTAAGTGGTTAAGACACTTGATTACAAAGCCTAAAGACCGGGTTTGACTCCCAAGAACCCATGTAAGCCAGATGCACAAAGGTGGTGCATGTATATGGAGTTTGTTTCCAGTGGCTACAGGCTCAGGTGCATCCATTATCTCTCTTTCTCTTTCTCATAAATAAATAGATAGCATATGAGAGCATCAGTCATTGTAGTGGGGGTTGGGGCAGGGCCTCTGGACATTTCCTTTCACTCTGTACCTCTTACTATCTTTCTCTCCTTCTTCCACAAAATCCCCTAAGCCATGGTGTGTGTGTTCTAAGTCTTCTTAGTGTTGCGCTCTCAGCAGCTTCTGGATTTCTGCTTTGGTGTATTTTGAGTATCATGAGTGTCTATCTCCATGACCCTGGCACTCCTAAAGAGGCTTGCTATTGAAGCTGCACTCTTGCTCCTTTTACCAGTTCCTCTGTGGTTTTACCTGTGCCATGGCTAATGTGTGAGGGACGGTTTATCTCCTCTTTCTAGCTGCCTTCTGAAAAAGAAAAAAATCTCCAAAGTAGTCTGAGGTCAGCATAGTTTCAATGGGATAAACATTATTTATTAAGAGAGATTTTGATGGGGATAGCCTCCCTTTTGGCTAATCACTAGTGGAACTTCTTGTTGGAGCCGATTTTGGTTTCCATAGAATTCTTACTGATGGTCTTATATTTCATAATCTGAAAACCTAGGGGGGAATACAGTAATTACACTGAGGAGGGCCCTCAGCTTCATAGGGGCATGGAAGGGGGAAATAACGGTACTAGCATATGATGTATCCATACAACTTACTACTTAATAAAAATAAACAAATAAATAAATAAGTTGGTAATTAAGATTAACTATAGTACATATTTTAATCACATTTAAACTTACCTTTATGTATCTTTAATGAGATGCACTGATTTCCTCATTATTTTCTCCATATAGAAATTAACTTGTTTGTAGCATCATCCAGAACTGCTTCAGTATTATCCCTTTTTTCAGTTATATATATCAACAATAAGCAATAAATCTTACATTTTAAACAAATAAATATATGAGAATAGAAAGAATTATACTATAAAATATATTACTCAATATTTAAACTTCTGAGATATATCCCAAAATTATATTGTAATATTTTACTTAAAACTACTTTCTTTTAAATCAGGCAATGCGTAGTGTTGAAATGCTTATCACTGAGGTGATCTATAGATTTAATGCAATATCCATCATTATTCCAATGGCACTCAGCACACAAATGGAAAAAAATATTAAAATTTAAATGAAAGCATAAAAGACCATGAATGCATAAAGCAAACTTGAACAAAATGGGCAATGCTTGAGGTGTTATAAAATTTGATTTCAAATTATACTACAGAGCCATAGTAGCAAAAATAACATGATACTGA
The DNA here is from genome assembly GCA_036365145.1 of Orientallactaga sibirica. NCBI lineage: Eukaryota > Metazoa > Chordata > Mammalia > Rodentia > Dipodidae > Orientallactaga > Orientallactaga sibirica. Next base: position 2,982,903 of record JAEOAD010000603.1, on the reverse strand, counting down.
AACAAAAATTACTTTTAATGATTCATTACTTGACAACTCAACTAGCTCTTCCACCTTGTTGCAGGCAAATACTGGAAAACACTTGTTTGTTTATCTGCTTTCTTTAATATTTGGCAAGTCTACAAAGGGGTTTGTTATATCTATCCAGTTTCTTAATTTTCAGACCATTGTTAGTCATTAAAGGTGGCTTCTTAAAAGATAGTTTGTTTCATTGTTTGGTTAGCACACTGGGATTTTTCACACAAGGGTAAGACTCAAGATGTATGAGCACAATTGGAGACTATGACGAGGTGGAGGTGGAGAGTAAAGGGTAAAAGAGCACTGCATCTTTCCTGCAAATGCTTCCTTGGGCACATCCACTATAAGGGAGTATTTATAAATGAGATCTGTAGAGTCCCTAAACATTATCTATGCCTGTTTCTCCATCAGGAAAAATGTCCAGGGTTCATGTCCCTCCGTTTGAAGAAACTGAGCCATAGGTCATAACAAAGCCATGCTTTTTTTGTTGTAATTTGTTTAAAATGTCTTATTTGAGAGAGAGCAGAAGAGGTAGATAGAGAAAAAGAGAAAATAGGGGCCCCAGGGCCTCTAGCCACTACAAACAAACCCCAGACCCATGAGGTCCTTGTGCATCTGGCTTACCTGGGTCCTGGAGAATCCATCCAGGGTCCTTAGGCTTCCAAGGCAAATGCCTTAACCACTAAGCCATTTCTCCAGCCCCAAAGTCATGCTTTTTAAAATGAATGATATGTTGAAAATGTATGCTGAAAAGTTTCAAGAAATGAAGTTAGGAACAGTCCTTTACTATATCCCTCTCGTGCTTGATCTCTGGAAGCCCACATGGGAAATTCCATTTGAAGTGTTAAAACAAGTTTCCTGAAATTTGTTCTTCCAAATATTTGGCTTTCCCAAATTTTTTGTTTGTTTGTTTTTGTTGTTTTGGTTTTTGAGGTAAGGTCTAACTCTGGCTGATGCTGACCTGGAATTCACTATGTAGTCTCAGGATGGCCTTGAACTCACGGCCATCCTCCTACCTCTGCCTCCCAAGTGCTGGGATTAAAGGCATGCACCACCATGCCCAGCAGTAAGCTCTTTTTATTAAAAAAAAAAAAAAATTCTCAAAATTAAATGGTTGAATCCTAGTTCTTAGCTTATATACCATACAGGCAGATGGCCTTTGTGTAAAATTGATGTAATTACCACCAATAGATATTGATTTCAGTTTTAATGCATTACTGTCATAATATACTAAGTGTCTAAATGTACTGCATAAAATTCTACATTTTGCTATACATACATCAAAACACTTATGCATTATATTTATCATACTTCCTAACATATCATAATATTAATGTCCAGGATAAACAATTCATCTACTTTTTGAAATGTTGGGTGGCAAGTTAAATTTGATCTTATATGAGAACAATTACTATTAATAAGTAATATTACTTTTAAAGGTAATCAGAAAAACAATGGTAATAAAGTGGCATGTACATTTCCAAGTATATAAAATAATTCATTGGACAAGATTCAACAAATTTAATAAAAATGGTGAGTTGTGTTGAAAATTTATGAATATTGACCATTTAAGAATGTATTTGGGGCTGGAGAGATGGCTTAGGGGTTAAGGAGTCTGCCTCCTAAGCCTAAAGAACGCTGGTGCCAATCTCCAGTGGTTCCAATCTCCAGGTCCCACATTTAGCCAGATGCAAAAAGTGACTCAAGGGCATAATGCCTCACTTGACCACAAGGTGGCGTACGCATCTGGATTTCGTTCGCAGCAGCTGAGAGGCTGCTGGTGTGCCCATCTCTATTTGTCTTCCTCTCTTTCTCTCTCTCTGTCTCTCTGTGTCTCTCTCCCAAAACAACAACAACAACAAAAGAATGTATTTTATTCATCTGAAAAAGAGATCAAGATTAAGATAAGATGAAAATCTTTGATTTTTTTAAACAAATGGCAAATGTGAATTTTCCTTCTGTTTTTCACCTTTGCCCTAAAAACTGAGTTAAGTGACTCACATGGTTTATCCAACAGAGCAAAGGACTTACACAGTTTATCCAAAGGGCCATTTATACATTTAATAGCTCTGTTTAATCAGAAACACTCAGACTGTTTCCTTGAAAATGCACATGGGTGTAAATACTAATGGAAAATGCTTGGCAAGGATACTGCACAGCCTGCCAAGCCCAGACATCCTAGAAATGCTTGAAGATGTTATAATGAACAAAACATACTCACTGCATCTTGGAATTATGTGACAAGGAAAGAATACCAGTATCTACCATGTCATCATGCTTTTGCCTAACCAAAGCTATTCATATTTATTTGAATTTAGACTGAAGGCTTTTCCTATTTTTAATTCAGATGAATTAGTATGATTAAACATTGGCAGATTTGAATAACAGTTGTCATCAGTTACTTGTAATTGTATATGAAATAGAATTGTACATGCATTTTTTTCAAGACTTTATAAAAGTTCATAACAGCACTTAATGAAATGACTAACATTTATACTGGGGGATGACTTTCCTATCAATCATATATGGATTTTTGTACATTAGAAAGAAATTAGTAGGCACAAAAGCCATATGCATTTTCCCCCGTAACTACAGGAGTCTAATTTTATGTTACTTTGTAGACACAGGGCAGCAATGCTTCTTAATTTATGTTGTACTTTTACTTCCTGCTCATTATAGAAAAAGTGTAAAACATGAATTTCTCATCTGCCACCCAAGATTATTTTATCCTTCAATTTTACTTAAAATCTATGCCTACATAATCATTTTTTCTACATAAATTACGATTAGACACATATATTGTGCACTACACTAAGCCTTATGAATATGTGAAAAAATATAGGTCTGGTTGAGAGGAGCAATTCTAGAATGCATGCACATGGCAGGATGACTATCATGATTTTAGTTTGTTTAAATTTAGATGTCTCTAAAGTGAGATAAAAAGAAATCTTTTCTTGGTTTCTTTCTGGTGAATATATAAAAGAATTCTGGCATTGAGGTAGGAGATAGAAGGAACCAATAGTTATGGAATGCTAGTGGTAGCATATTTACTGTGAAATATTGAAAAAAGAAAAATCCCAGCCAAAAGTGGAAAATCCATTGAAATGCTGAGTGCTAATGTTTTTATAAGACAGGAATCTTAATTAGCTGGGATGAGAAGCTCAGCATGAGGCTAAATCATTGGTTTCATGTGAAGAGTGGCTGTACTGTACTGTGTCATTACAATAAGATTGGGATAAAACAAATGCTAAACAAATCACCCACCTCAGAATTTTCAAAAGAACTCTTTATAGCTTATGGAGAAATAAAAAGAAAAAATATTAGAATATTAGAGTAGTTTTCTTTGTTGGGTTCCCTAATGAATTTAACAGTTTTTATACTTAGCAGGAAGTCTGGACTGATCATTTGAAGCCTGTTTTCTTTTTATATTGTGGAGTGGGGGGTTACTTTTGGACTCCTAATAAATCATGATCTAACATCGAAGAAGATGACTGATTACCACATTGCTAAATCAAGGGAAAAAGAAAAGAAAGTATAAATGGTTGGAATGCCTTGCTGTCTTGTGACCATAAGACAACAAATGAACCAGATCATATTCTCCAGTAATAATATGCTAGGCTCTGTTAATGACAGTAGTGTCCCAGTCTTATGTGGGGTTAGCAACAGTGGTGGTAGAAAACGTTAACTGTTGGCCTTGTTTGTAGCACACCAAGGAATACAACCATGTGTGATGCTTTTCTATCACAGGCAATACCCCTAGATCTGGACAGATTGCTGTTGACAGCTTCTAACCAGAGGGAGCCATTAGATTTTTGCTGGCTGGCAAACAGTTATAGCTTTGATAGGAATTGCAAGGTAAAGATGAAAAGGAATACCAATGCAGAAAAGTATGTTGGCTGTGTGTGGTCTCTTGAGCCTTCTGGTGCAAATGAACAAGTATTAAGATGTATAACTTAACAAAGGAAAGGAAAGAAAAGAATTCAAACTTTTTAGTTTTCTAGCAGGTAAAATTGCAAGGCTTTTAAGAAGAGAGGAAAATTTGTGCCAATAGAAATAATATGAGGGATATATTTTAAGATATCTTTTAACTAATGCTGTTGTTGAGAAAGGCTTACAAGTTATTTTATATGTGAAAATTTTGATTTGGTTGGTAACCATAAACTCTCAGGCAAGCAGTTTTATTTTATTTAGTGATGTAACAGTGCATTGCATTGATGGGCCACATATGCCAGTGAATCCTCTCAGGCAGTAAGACAGCACAGATATGTACTGCGTTCGTTTTTGAAATATTGCTTGGGCACATAAACTATAAAAGTTGACAAATTTTAGGCTCCATTTATCCTGAAGATACTGGAAAAATCAAGCAAATATTTAAATAACTGAAGTGCTTCTTCCTTTGATAAAAAGGAATTTAACATAGATTCTGCTAAGTTTTCTGTGTCATCTTCTATGTGCTTACATTTCCATGGAAGTAAGTCATCATGATGCTGCAGGACAATTTTAAAATAAAAAGGTTCAGATAACTAAGATAATGCAATTTTATACTCTTTTACTGTAATAAGTTGAAAATTTTATTCTTTATAAAAGTTAATGAAAATAGAATTAATATTTACTGAAACAATAATGTATATTTTCCTTGTTTATCTTAACATTTTATTTTAATGGAAGAGAAAATGAGAAAGAGTGAGAGAGGGGAAGAGAGAACAGATGTACAGATAAGAGAGAGAGAAAAGAAAGTAAAAGAGGTCAAGATAATGAGAGGAAGAGGTGGGATGAAGAGGAAAAGAAGAAAGAAAAGTGGGGAGCAGGTATATCAAAAGGTAACTAGAGAATATTAATGGGAGAGAGACAGAAATGGGGAAGGAGATAGGAAGAAAAATAGAAGAGAGAGGAGATAGCAGAAAAGAGGGAAGGAAAGAAAAAGAGGTTTATGTCACAGGGAGAACAAGGGGAACCAGGAAAGTGAAAGAGGGAGAGGGAAAGAATGATTAAGAGGAACAAAGAGGATGAGGAGAGAGAAGGGGATGTTCACACCTGGAGCAGGAAAGCCAAGATCTGCTTTACTTTTAACTGCTTAAATATTGGAACAGATTATGTATTCAGAAAGCTATTTTCCTGACATAACTAAGCATTGAATTCATAACCTAACTATGACTGTGGTCACCTGTACGTGACCTGCACAACATGGGGCCCTTTAATATTTTGTCATGGGTACCGGAGGAAGGAAAAAAGTGGATATCAAAATAGAGGAAGATTTAGTTGCAAAGAAGGGGTTCCATTCAAGGTAGATGGGGAAGGGGGAAGAGATGGTAACCAGAAGTGATTATAATCTAAATTCACTTAGAAAAACTGTCAATATTTTTTAAAAAAAAAAAACTCAAAAATTATGGCTCAGGACTCTGATAGTCCTCCCTTCCTGATTGGTACAGAGGATACAGGTAAAGGAGTACATTATTTTGGAGATTTCATGAGATTAGACCAATAATTCAAAGGCCTTTTACATACATGCATGTGCATTCCTGACAGCCTGAGTTCTAATTTACATGCATCAAACAATTGCATAAGTGTTCTGTATTCTACTGCACATAAAATAACCTCACATTGTCTATTGATCTATTTCTTTACAAGTCGTGATTGAATGCACAGCGCTTTGGGAATATGCTGAAGTCTGAGGTTACAAAAACATGTCAGATGTGCTTGTCCTCCAGGAATACTTGTAATAAAAGATATAGTCTTGTAATTAATGAATGGCATGCCATAAGTGTTATGATTAGAATATGATATGAGAGATATTGAGTTTCAGAGAATGAATATCTTAATAAAAGAAGGATTCAAAGAAAATTTTCTAAGGAATTGAACTATTTCAAGAATACATAATAAATGAAGTGAATAATTAGGAAGATATGAAAGTTCACAGAGGTAAGTGATTAAAGGAAAAAATGGCTATTGGAGAAGTAAAAGAATATTTTTCTATATTAATAAATAATGAAGTAGCCATGTTTTATTTTAAAGAGATTTAAGCTAATTTTGGTTATTAAAATGATCTGTTTAGTTTTTGTGAAAGGACAGCTAGTTGACCCTGAACATACATTCTCTTTTCCTTACTAAGGCAATAACAATTTTACTTAGCTAAAAGGTCTGACATAACATGTACCTAAGACAGACCCATGATTAATTTCTACATAAAATAAAAAGAGGTGTATTATTTTAAAGCAGTCACATGTTCATCTCCATCCTTTCTTCCTTACATGGAGGAACCTGGATATGTTGGCCAGAGCTGGAACTTGATCTTGGACAATGCAGTGAAAACTGCAAGCTGAAGGATCCAGAAGTGTGAGCCCCTGCAATACCACCCTACCTTGCCTTGGTGACCCTGATCTTTTACTGAAAAGACAGGCAAATGTATATATCAGGTTGCTTTATTACTCATAGTTAAACAATAATAGTGGGTTAGGGTTATTTTAACAGCCTTCCTTGAAAAAAATGTCATGAAAAGAATTGTAAGAAAATTAATTGGCATTGAACAATTAACATTTGCAGACTGCAACTCTGTTTTTGAAGTACTGGGGACTGAACCATGGACCTCTGCCACACTAGTAAAGGGCTCCATCATTATTCTATATATCACCTGTCCTGTTTTTACTTTTTATGTTGAGACAAGGTCTCATTAAGTTTCCCAGGCTAGTCTTCAGTTCACTCTATAGCCCAGGCAGGTCTTAAACTTTTGAATCTCCTACCTCAGTCTTCCAAATGATTTTTAAATTAATTTATTTTTTATTAGTTATGTACACAATATGAATACATTCATGTTGGTGCCATTGATAGCCTCCTCCCTTTCTTCCCCACTCTGAAGGGAGACTCTTCATTGGCGAGTGGGTTGTGCATTGTGGGGGGTAGCCATCAGTTATGTGGAAGAAGCAATGTCTCTGTGCATAATGACCCAACTTGTGGCTATATCAGTCTTTATGATCCCCTCTTCCATGAATTTCCCTGAGCCATGTTGGGTTCATTTTAGGTCTACTTCAGTGATGAGGTCTACGGAGCCTCTGTGTCTCTTGATATCTGGTTTGGTAGGAGTTGAGTGTTCTCTGTGTCTATCTCCTTCACCCTTGTGTTGGTATCAGGTTGACCAACAAATCAGCACTCTTGCTCATTTCCCCAATTACTCTATGGTTTCAGCTGGGACCCTGGTGAGGTGTGATAGGCTGATCCTCTCCTCAGGTTTGGCAACCATCTGAAAAAAAGAAGCAAATTCTCCAATGGAGAGAGAAGTCAGCACTGTATAAATGGGATAACCATTATTCTTTTAGAGATAATTTGATAGGTGTAGGCCCTCTTGTAGCCCACAGTTGGTGGGAGCTTGATATTGGAGAGCAGGCTCATTTTTTGACTTGTTCTGACTTGTTTTCAGTTCCAGCTATGAGTTCCATTCCACTGAGTGGATCTGCTAGCCAAATCCAGAGCAGGTGGTTCCCCACCATGGCTGTATGCCACTATTGCACTTGTGTGAGCATCATGTAAGATTGTTTACTGCTGAGGACCTTAGACCACAAGTTGCTTGGACAGATGTTGGTCATTTTCCCCCAGTCCCTCATGTAGCACCTTCTGACACTAGACAAACTGTCTGGGAACTGACTCTCTTCCAGATTCCAGCCAGGTCACTCCATATTCCATCCCTATAGCATATGATGTCTTCAGCAGCAGGGTCTTACCAGTAACTTTTGGTGGGTCATCAAGTACTCTGACAGAAATCTGTCTTCTTTTGGGAAAACTTGTAGGTCTCACTGATCAATATCTCATTGTAGATGTTAACTACATGCTGGTACAAGGAAAATGGATGAACAAAAAGGTAGGTAATATAAAAGAGAGAGAAGAGGGAGAGAGAAATGGAAGAAAATTAAGGTTAGTCTTCAGCATACCCTCTTCAGGGCCCTGTGATTCAGGTGTTCCCTCTAAGGACCTGATGAAGGCTCAACCTTTTAGTCTGTCTTTCAGAATAAAGGATTTTATGGTACCATTTCCATTTGGGTCCCATTTTGTGTCCCTCCCCCCAACCCTAACCCTATTGTCTGGTCCTCAAGATGTTTATTAGTTATGTCAGCATCTTGGGCAGATTCAGGTCAGGAGCCACAGATGAATGACACCATGCGATGATTATCTTTCTGTGATTGGAGTTCTTGGAGAATGATCTTTTCCCAATTTGACCATTTTTCTTCAAATTTCATTGTGTCATTTTTCCTTACTGCTGTGTAGAATTCCATCGTGTAGATATATCACATCTTGATTATCCATTTGTCTAATGATGAACATCTGGGTTGATTCCCACTCTTAGTTATTATGAACTGAGCAGCTATAAACATGGTTGAGCAAATATCTCTGAACTGAGGCTGGGAGCTTGTAGGGTAAATGCACAGTAAGAGATTAACTGGATCTGTTGTTAACTCTATAGTCATCCTTTTTAGGAGTCTCCATATTGCTTTCCAAAGTGGTTGTACCATCTTACATTCCCACCAACAGTGAATGAGGGTTCCTATTTCTCCACAACCTTGCCAGCATTTGTTTTCATTAGATTTTTTAATGTTAGCTATCCTTACTGGGGTAAGGTGGAATCTCATAGTTGTTTTATTTTGCATTTCCCTGATGATTAGAGATGCCAAACCTTTTCTTAAGTGTGTGTTTGCCATTTGTATTTCTTCCTCTGAGAATTTTCTGGTCAGTTCCCTACCCCATTTTTGGAGTGGGTTATTTGATTTTTCATTGTTTAGGTTTTTGAGTTCTGTGTATTCTAGAAATTAGGCCTTTGTCAGTTGTATACCCAGCAAAAATTTTCTCCCATTCTTCAGGGATTCTATTGGCTCTGCTTATAATATGTTTGTCTGTGAAAAAACTTTTCAGCTTAATGAGCTCCCAATAGTGATTGAGTGATTGTTTAATTTCCTGAGTGAGTGGGGTTTTGTTTAGGAAGTCTTTTACCACTACTGTATCATGGAAAGGTCCTCCTATTTTTCCTTCTAGTAGTTACAGCGTTTCTAGTCTCATATTGAGGTCTTTGTTCCATTTGGTCTTGATTTTTGTGCATGGTGAGATGTGTGATTTGAGTTTCATTTTCCTACATATGGTTGTCCAGTTTGTCCAGCACCATTTGTTGAAGATGATGTCTTTTGTCAAGTTTATATTGTTAGGGACTTTGTCAAATATCAAGTAGCTGTAGTTACTTGACCCAAAGTCTGGGTCCTCAATTCTGTGCATTGGCCTATATTCTTATCTTTATGTCGGTACCATGTTTTTTAAATTACTATGGTTTTGTACTATAGCTTTAGATCAGGTATGATGTTGCCTCCAGAGGTGTTTCTTTTGCTGAGGATATGCTTGGATATCTGAGGCCTTCTGCCATTCCTTATAAATTTTGAGACCATTTTTTCTATCTCTGTGAAGAAAGAAGTTGGGATTTTTATTGGTATTGCATTAAGCCTGTGTATTGTTTTTGGTAAGATTGCCATTTTCACAATGTTAATTCCAGCTTTCCAGAAGCATGGGAGGTCTTTCCATTGTCTCACATCCTCCTCAATTTCTTTCTTGAGTGTTTCTATGTTTTTATTGTGTAGGTCTTTCACTTCCTTGGTTAATGTCATTCCAAGGTATTTTATTATTTTTTGTTGTTGCTTTTGAAAATGGGAAAATGTTGCTTGTTTCTTTCTCTGTATCTTTGTCTTTTGCATATAGAAAGATACTGATTTTTGTGCATTGATTTTGTACCCTTATACCTTGCTGAAGGAGTTAATCACCTTTAAGAGTTTTGAGATGGAGTTTCTCGGGTCACATATGTACAGAATCATGTCATCCATGAATAGGGCTAACTTAACTTCTTTCTTTCCAATTTGTATCCCATTTATTTCTTTCTCCTGTCTTATTGCTTGAGCTAGGACTTCCAGTACTATGTTGAAGAGAAGAGGAGAGAGTGGACACTCCTGTCTTGTTCCTGATCTCAATAGGAATTCCTTCAGTCCCTCCCCTTTAAGTATTATTTGGGCTTTAGGAGCTTCACATATACCCTTTATTATGTTGAGATATAAACCATCCATGACTATTCTCTCCAATGTTTTGATCATGAAGTGATGTTGCATTTTGTCAAAGGCCTTTTCTGCATCTATTGAAATGATCATGTGATTTTTGTGTTTAAGCTTATTTATGTGATATATTACATTGACAGCTTTCCATATATTGAACCATCCCTGCATTCCAGGAATGAAGCCTATTTGGACAAGTAGGATAATGCTTTTGATGTGTTGTTGAATTGGGTTTGCAAAGACTTTGTTCAGGGTTTTTGTGTCTAAGTGCATCTGGGGTATAGGCCTATAGTTTTCTTTTTTTGTGGCATCTCTGCCTGGTTTTGGTATGAGGGTGATACTAACTTCATAGAAGGAGTTGAGGATCTTGCCCTGTTCTCCAATTGTCTGGCACAATTTGAGAAAAATTGCTTTCAGTTCTTCCATGAAGGTTTGATAGAATTCAGCTGAGAAACCGTCTGGTCCTGGACTCTTTTTTTGGGGGAGGTGTTTGGTTACCTCTTCAATCTCAAAGAGTGTGATGGGTTTGTTTAGGATATTAATTTGCTCTGAGTTTAGCTTTCTTCCAAAGGATTTTAATGAATGTCCTGTGCCATAAGGCTCAACTTACTCAGTTTTTTAATTTTTTTTTTATGAAAGATACATATATATATATCTTTTAAAATGTCCCACAATTTGGAAAGAGACATGATCCAGGAAAAGGGTAAACAGAAGGCCCAAAATTACCCTATTTGGTCCATTCAGCTAAATGGCAAAACACTGTTTGATGAGTAGGTTGGGTAAATCAGTTGGGATAAGATGTTAGGTCTGAAGGGTCAGGGTGATCTTCTCATATTGGGACTCAAGTCAATCTCAAGAAAGAAAGGTATGCTTGTGAAAGTTCTCTCTTCTTATCCATTAGCTTTTCATTATCAAAATTTTTATGAAGTCTCATTGAGAGAGGTAATTGATTTCATAGGTATTTCATGTCGGTTTATTCTTTAGATGTAAGTATGGTTTTTACAAATGAAAGAAGTGCTCAAGAGACTATCCAAAACACCAGTTATTTTACACTTTTATTTAAGATATATTCAGCACAGTTAGAGTCATCACCTGTATTAAAAAAAAAAAAAAAAAAAAAAAAAGCCAGGCGTGGTGGCACATGCTTTTAACCCCAGCCCTCAGGAGGTGGCAGAAGTAGGAGGATCACTGTGAGTTTGAGGCTGCCCTGAGACTACAGTGAATTCCAGGTCAGCCAAGGCCAGAGTGAGACCCTACCTCAAAAAAATTGGACCCCCCCCAAAAAAAAATGGTAAAATGTCACATTTGAGGCTCACTAGCAATGCACAATCAGAAGCCCTGGCCCATATCCACTTGCCTTGAGCTAAACAGAGTTGCTGTTGGTCTCCTGCAGAAACATTGGCTAGGTTCTCATGAGTAATCCTGATAAGATCACCCAAACTCTAACAAGCTCATAAGCCATTTAGTACTTTGTGACAGTCAGGAAATCATACAATTTTCCTAACTTGAAAACAAGCCACCTGATATGGAAGGAAATTCTAAGGCAACATAGATGCATGACTTGCTTTGGGAAGTCACGGTATCAAGCAGGTTTTATTGGGCATTTCTCAGCATGGTGCTGGGACTCCAAAGGCCCACCACAGGCTTTAACAATAGTTATTGCTTATAGACCAGACCAAGTTGACAAGCAACAAACTCTGCCATGAATTATTTCAGGCTGCATTGCCATCTTCTCCTTGGTAACACATCCATGTGGGTCTAATAAATAGTATGTGGCAGTGTTTGGGTAGCAAACTCAAAATCAGATACAGATATAAAACAGAGCACAACACAGCAAAATAGTCAAGAAAGCCCTTATATGGAAAAATATGCTCCAGAAACAATAAAGTTAAGTGTGAAAGCACACATTTTCCACAAGGGTGGAAAATGTTCTTTTTCTTTAAAGCCATGAATAATTCTAGACAAGACCATGTTTTTAAATTTATGCCCTTACTTTACAAGTAACATTGGTCTATTCTTAAGGATGGATGTGTATTCATCACCCTCATCTCTGATGGAAGGTGTTGATACATTTTTGGTGGTAGCTTAGCTACGTTGTTCTTTAACTCCTTCAGAAGTTTTAGATGGAGCCTATTTGAACTTTGTGATTTATGACTCTTAATTCTTCATATTTTTTCAATCAGGTCTTTGTTTTGATTTTTCTGACAGTCCTTCACCTTCCTTCTCTGTACAAATTAACTCTGGGGTAGATAATTTTTTATACTTGTGGGAAAGAAGGACATGTACAAAGCACCATTCAGTTCTTTCACATTCTTTATATGGATTCATTCCTGGCATAGCCTGATAGAGCAGGTCACTCTCTGGTGGGTTTTGCATTTCGGGTCTTATTGTCTCCTGAGGATTATTTTATTATACTCATAGAAGTAACTTTTTTAACATTATCCCCAAAGATCAGTATTATACCCTTTCATCACTCCTCTTCATTTTTTCCCCAACCTCCTACATCTTATTACCTCCATCTTAACTTTTCCCAGAGTCTTCAGAGTCCCAGGAAGCACCAGTGCATTTCTATGGATTTTAATTCCACACTTTTTTCCTTTGGGATCTTCCTAGATAATCTCCTTCTCAATTGTCTTTTTGACAATTTAGGTATCCAGTTTTTTTTTTTTTCTTTTTCTTTATTTAGTAATGAGGAGGCAAGGCAAATCTTGCATGCCATGGATATAAAATCTTCATTGATTGCCTCAGCTTCACCCTGGCAATAAGTCTCTTAGTCTCCAAATAAAATTATTTGAGAAAAAATGTGTTTCTTTGATCTAATGTTATGAAAAAAGTCAAGTTGATTTCATAATTGTTATTGCTAGTTTTTAATTTGTCATGTTTTCTCTCAGATAACAATGAAAGCAATGTCAGAAGTTATACAAAGATTCTGAAAACATAAATCTGGTTCTCATAAAGATTATATATAATTTACCAAGCAGCAAGGCAATATCCATCTTTTTTTCAGCATAAAGATTATATATAATTTATCAAACACCATTCATGTCAAAATAACAATAACATCCATCTTTTTTCAGCATAAAAAACTTTTTTTCTATTTCATTATGATAAATCAATGTGGAAGAACCACCAACTTCCTAAAAGAGGAGAGATGCATACAAATATCTTAGCAAAATCTTTAAATGAGTGTTGGAGAGATGGCTTAGTGGTTAAGGTGCTTGTCTGCAAAGAGGACTAATAGATCCTCTTTTTGATTCCACCCAAAAGTACTCATATCTTAAAAATCTTTAAAGATGTTGGAATGTGGCTTAGTGGTTAAGTGCTTGTCTGGGAGTTCATTTCCCCAGTACTCATGTAAAGCCAGATGCCCAATGGAATGCCCATTCATTTACAGCTGCTGGAGGCCCTGGAATGCCCATTCTCTCTGTCTCTCTCTCTCTCTCTCTCTCTCTCTCTGTCTTCTATCTCTCTTTGCTTGCAAATAAATAATTTTTAAATAGTATCTTAAAATGACATTGAAAAAGGAAAAAGTAAAACCCCAGCATATATTTGCTAATACTAATTTTCTCTCAACTGATCTTAGAACACATTATAATTATTTCTTCCTCTTATAATGTTTCCTTAGATTTCCATAGCATGTCTGGACCTTGTTCTTAATGGTCCCAAGGGCCCATGATTCACAGAAATACACCGGGTTTTGTTCTTACTTGTTAATATTTGCACCTAAGTTCAGATGGAGAGTAACCAAGTTATCCTTAAAAGGAACTCAGCCCTTTTACAAAATTAATATGATTTAGACAAATGTTATATTAGAAATGTATCTATCCTAACCCCAGCTTCTCAAAATATGTCTTTATTTGGGAATACAAATTGTTGCAAATATACGTTAAAATCACACTAGACAGAGTGGGTTACAGTCAAAAATGGCTATTGTGGTTATAAAAGTTGGAAACATAGAACGAGAAAACACATGCACACCTGTGAAATCAAGTTTTGCTGCCATAGAGCAAGGGATGACTTTCATCTGGGAGAGAAGTTTGGTAAGATCTTTCCCAGCATAGAGGAGGTGAATCCATAATCTCAGACTTCTATCCTCCATAACAGCAAGACAGTAGTATTCTGTTGTTTATCCACTCACTTCATTATACTTTGTTATAGTAGTCCCAGAAAAAATTTGTGGCAAAATTCAGTAGAGTTTAATATTAAATAATAAATCCACCAAATGAAACTGGTAGGAATTAAAAAAAATTATAATGGTGAAGAAGTATAGTTTTAATTCAGACTGTGTAGTTCTCCATAGCTATTAGTTAGCTGTCAGATTACTCATGATCCCCTTGGGGGCTGGAGAGATAGCTCAGCAGTTTTGGAACTTGCCTGCAAAGCCTAAGGACTAGAGCTCAATTCCCCAGTAAACATGAAAAGCCATATGTACAAAATGATGCATGCTTCTGGACTTTTTAGCATCTCGAGGCCCTGGTATGCCTATTCTCTCTGTCTCTTTTCTATCTTTCTCTGTTTGCAAATAAATAAATAAAATATTTTTAAAAGGGCTGGAGGGATGGCTTAGCAGTTAAGGTGTTTGCCTGCAAAGCCAAAGGACCCAGGTTCGATTACCCAGCACCCATGTTAGCCAGATGTACAAAGGGGCACACATGTCTGGAGTTCGTTTGCAGTGGCTGGAAGCCTTGGCTTGCCCATTCTTTCTCTCTTTCTCCCACTCTTTCTCTGTCAACTAAATAAATAAAATAAAATATTTTTTAAAAAATTGAAAAAACCCTCTTGACACTTGCTCGGTATCTATATTAATAGTGATTATCACACTGTGTGAACTATCTGCCTTCAAACCCAACTCTCCCATTAACCTGAAATCTTAGGTGGTTAGAACCTCATGTAGCTTCATCTTAGACTCTTCCAATGGTACATGACACCAATACATGTTCATAAAATGTCTTTCATGAGTGATAAAATTGGTTTGCCTCAACAGTTTAGAATTTTAAGCAGACTGTTCCGTTAAGTACGGTTTTAACTTATAATAGTTGCTGGTTCCTATCCAACACACATGAAACTGTTCAACAGGCTGGTCTCTGATCATTTCTTTTCTAAATGTCATAACTAAAAAAGAGATGCATTATCTTTTTAAGAGGTCTTTGGAGGATCAAATATACTGATAATAAGGAGAACTGAAAAGTAAGAAAGAACAGACAGAAACCAGTCCCTGGCCTCTGAAGTAAATTTCTATTTGTAGTTTCTTATTTGTTGTCTGTTCTCAGAACCTAGCATTAAGAGAAAGTATAAAAATATCACCATGTGTTAACCTCCCTTCTAGACCCAGTTTCTCTTGCTTGGCCAGGAGTGGAAATGTGCAAGCTGAAAAACGCATCTTAATGTGAACCAGACCTACTGGGGGTTTCACCACTGCATACTGCCAGGTATTCAACCCTTCCAGATAGTCTGCTGTCTTTTGATGATCTGCCTATAAATTCTTTCAGTCTCTGAGTTTGATCCCAGTGCTGCTTATTCTCCTCTTCTAACTGACCTTCTCTGGGTCTCCTCTGCACGGTGCAGTCTGACACAAGCCACTATGCTTTAATCTCACCTTCATTTTGTTGCATCTGTTTTGCCTTGTAACCTGGATCATTGTGTGCCTAAACACAAATTGGTAATTGGACTTTCATTTCTGATAGAGAATTCAGTTTTATTTTTCTGATTCTACATCTTAACATTATGTATGTCAGAAACCCAAGCAATGGTAATTTGCTGCCAGTGTGGATACACAGGTTTTTAACCCCTGTCCTCAGATGATCATGGGAGGCCATGCATTTCATTAAGGAGGATGTGTTCCCTGGGTGGTGTTGCTACAGACATGAACTACTGCTGGTAGCTTCCTGTATACCAAACACATGGGAAGAAATAAAGCCTTTATGAGCATCATTTCTTAACCTCAGGAGTTATACCAGTACTTTTACTCTGTTGGGCTAAAAGAAACAAGTTGTACAGAGGCAATTTCTTATAGGTTCTTAGTACTTGTCAGCACATTTCCAAGAAATGTCAGTGATTTAGAACATGTTGTATACTTTCTATGTCATGATTTTCCATAATCTAAAAAAAAAAACAAAAAAAAAAAAACTAACATACATTGGAGATTGAAAAATATTTGATTAATTACAACAGATATTGTAAGTTGAGCAAATCCAGATTCCAAGTACTTTACAGTTGTACCTTGTTAAACAGGTAAACTATTTTCCCAGTGCACTGGTTCTGTATATTTAAATGCAGTTTATTTTCATACTATCTACTCATACTTAAAACAAAAATATGGAGTGTCCAATTTATCTTAACAAACAAATAAACAATCAAAAAACAAACGTACAGGGGTCAAATTGATCTTTTTAGTTTTTCACAGTCTCTACCACTTCCTTTTATTCCTACCAAGCTCATCTCATTCCTTGAAGGAAAAATAGTCACAACTAAATGGATATAAATAACTCAGAGAGGTTTAAATTACTTCTATCTTTTCCTTTTCTTTATCCACTTTTATTCCCCTTCCTTCCTTCCTTCCTTCCTTCCTTCCTTCCTTCCTTCCTTCCTTCCTTCCTTCCTTCCTTCCTTCCTTCTTTGTTTCTTTCTTCTTTCTTTCATCTTCATTTCTTTCTTTCAAAACAGTGTCTTGACAAGTCTTACTGACCTCAAACTCTTGTCTGTACTCCTAAGCCTCTGGAGGGCTGAAGTATAAGCCACCATTCCCTGATTGCAGTTTGATTTTTTGATGTCTTACAAATACTTTTATGGCCTAAATCCCTCATCTTCCTACTAAAATGTTTAGTGGTGTAATTATGCTTGTAGTCACTTAGAATTTCCATTTCAGCTGAGCTGTTCAGTACAGTTAATTTGCTCCAAGTTTTTACATTCCTACAGTACAGACCCAGTGGATGCACGGATTTTATTCAGTAACATAAGCCATAGTTACGTTCTTTTGTTTGGCATCAGAAATGCTTTAATCTTTTGAATGGTGTTTATTACAAAGGAAAGTGGGTGAGAATCAAGTAGCAGCCATGAGGCCACAAGACTTCACCTGCAATCCTCAGTCAGCTCACAGTCTCTCGCAACCCCAATGAGCTTAAGAGTTTTCAGAGCATATCTTCATCTTTCTAGATTTGATTTCTAGTTTTAATTCTCATTAGTTCTATATTTGTAATCTTGGCAAAAAGTCTGTGTCTTAATTTTTCACTTTATCTCCAAAGTTCTATGCAAGATCTCAAAAGACCCATTAAATTCCTTGAGAAAATTTTCGCAAGTCTCCATTACACACTGGAAATTACAGTTCTAACTAAAAGATTAGAAATTCCTGACAACAAAACTAGTGTCTTATACTAGAAACATATAACAGATGAATCTATAATTGCTAAATCCATAGTCCATTACTTTATAGGTGGGATATTCACTATTTGTAAAAGAATAATTTTACATGCTCTTCAAAAATGTCAAATTTCAAGCTGGGTGTGGTGGCACACACCTTTAATCCAAGCACTTGGGAGCAGAGGTAGGATGATCACTGTGAGTTCAAGGCCACCCTGAGACTACATATTCCAGGTCTGCCTGGGCCAGAGTGAGACCCTACCTCGAAAAACCAAAAAAAAAAAAAAAAGTTAAATTTCACCACAGAATCAGTTCCAACTATCAAATGCATTTATTAAATGCATTTAACTGCAGCATAATTAACTGAAAGCCCATTCATATTTTATGTTCTTTATTGAGAGTAGGTTTTCCCTTTCCCTTGGGCAGGAAAGACTGAAAAGAAGAGCTGTTTGCAAAGGGAATCACGCTAATTTTCCCATGTCTGACCACTCCATTGCCCTGATAGGCAGGACTAATTCCTTTAGCTTCCTCACCCCCTTCATCCTGTAACTCCTCACCTAGCATGGGGGTTTACACAACTCAAGAACTTGCAGTACCCAATCAGTCGCTCTTTTCTGATGAACTCTCTGTCTGAGCCTTGTCCCATAAAATACTGACATGTGTCTTAGAATGTACAATGTGCTCATTACATTCTCTTAACAACCAATATCTCTTGCTCATGCCAGTGTGAATATAATGTATCATTATCAGCAGAGGCACAGGTTGAGGTAGTAAGGTGGAGTATATGTTGATGTAGACTTTTTGTTCTGTAGATGTGGAAGATAGCTGAGTATGTCTGGAAGACAAGTGTTTAAAGTATCACTTCCAGGAGAATAATATATACATTTTATTTGTCACCACAAAAGGCAAAATTTGGGCTATTAATGGATGTGCTAGAGATATAGATTTTTAATGAAACATGGAAAAATATTCAATATAGCAACCTCAAAGTGGAATTTAATATTTTCTGAAAAACTTTGTCATGATTCCTCCTTGCATTATAGAAAAAATATGGCCACAATTTAAAAAAGGAGATGACTCAGATATTAAAGAAGAGAAATAGTCTAAACATAGCATGAATAAATAAAGAATAATGTTTTACCTTCTTTTAATTTTCTGGTGTAGGGGTGAGGTAGACTCTTCCTACATATCCTTGGCAACCCTTGCTCAAACTTGAGATCCTCCTGCCTCAGCCTCCTGAGCACTACATTTGAAAATTCAAGACACCACACTAAGCCTGAGACTTTGTTTTCAAAGTGACATTTTCAGATTCTCAGATGTGAAACTAATTGAGTTGCCTAAATTAAGTTCTCATTCAAGTTTATTTTACACTTGAAATTCTGAACTATTTTATATATATAAAGAAAGGTCTGGGCTGGAGAGATGGCTTAGGGGTTAAGGCACCTGCCTCCTAAGCCTAAGCCAATGTCCAGCGGATCCAATCTCCAGGTCCCATGTTTAGCCAGATGCAAAGTGATGCAGGGGCGCAATGCCGCACTTGACCACAAGGGGGCGGACACATCTGGATTTCATTCGCAGCAGCTGAGACACTGCTGGTGTGCCCATCTCTGTCTTCCTCTCTCTCTCTCTCTCTCTCTCTCTCTGTGTGTCTCTCTCCAAAAAAGTAATAATTTTTTTTTTAAAAAAAGGAAGAAAGGTCAGTTAGTTACATGTTAAAAATTTCTTGCCCTAGTGTGCCCATTCTCTCTCTCTCTCTCCTTGCAAATAAATAAAAGTATTTAAACAATTCTAAAAAAAAATTCTTATCAATGGAGTATGATGGTTAATGTTTGTAATAGCAGCCATTGAAAGGCTGAAGTAGGAGGAAAAAAGCTTGAATGCTTGCCTGGGAAATCTTGTCTCAAAACTAAAGTAATACATTAATAAATATAAAAATACAAAAAAAAAAAAACTAGAGGTGTGGATAGAGCTTATTAATAGAGTACAACAAAATTTGTTATCTAACTGGATATGTGGTGCACCAATCCCAGCACTGGGAAGAGGTAGGAGGATCTTTTTGAAACCCTGAGACTTAGTGAATTGCAGGTTGAGTTTGAAACCTTGTTATCTAACTGATATGTACCACAAAGAAGATCTTTTGAAATTAAGTTGCATTGAGTTTAACCTTGTATTCACATGTATGTGAGTCAGTTGGTAATTTAACTTTGGTGATGAGAGAAATGTGAATTTCTTCTTTGGAAATTTATTTCCATATTTATATATAGCCATATAACAAACTTAACTGAAATTTTACCTATAAGAATTTTCTCATTGTTCCCAAATATTGATTAATTCAATATATCATCATCTTTAAAATAAATAGGGTGCAATAGTGGCATGACTGTGATGGTGGAAACCAACCACTCTCTAATTGGACTGGAGCTCCTCTCCATAGGAGGGAATACATGCCAGATACTGAAAACCTATGTCACGGGAGGAGTGGTAGTCATGAGCCATAGGAGTGTAATGCCTTATGTTGTCTGGCTAAATACATATATTTTTACCAAACTGCCTGGTAAACACTTTTCTTAATGTTTATACCCATATATCAATACTACTTTCACTTTTGGTTAGAGGAGCTTCCCTTTTCAGATGGCAGTGACGTCTGGGATGACTCAAAGGCACTATAGTGATGAGAAGTGAAAGAGGTGTGCTTAGCACTGAAACATCTCTATCACACCTTCCAAGGCTCAGGGTCCATTGTGGAAGAGGTGGCGGGAAGAATGTAAAGCCAAAAGAAGGGTAGGACTCTTTACAATGCACTCTTCAAGACACAGAATGGCCTGGATATCCATGACATTGTATTGCTTGGCACTACCTATACAAGATCAGTATAGAAGGAGGAAAAGATGACATAAAAATAAGAGACTGATAGAGAGGAGGAGGGGATATGATGCAGAGTAGAGTTGTGAAGGGGAAACTGTGGGGGGAGGGAAGTATCATGGTTTATTGTCTATAATTATGGAAGTTGTCAATTAAAAAAAAAAAAAGACTGGACAAGCCAAGGGCTGGAAAGATGGCTTAGCAGTTAAGGAAATTGCCTGGAAGTCAAAGGACCCAGGTTTGATTCACCAGTACCCACGTCAAGCCAGATGCATAAGGAAGCACATGTGTGTGGAGTTTGTTTGCAGTGGCTAGAGGCCCTGGTGCTCTCTCTCTCTCTCTCTCTCTCTCTGTCTCTCTCTTTCTCACTCTCTTAAATAAATAAGTAAATATTTTAAGAACACAAAATAAAATAAATTATTAATTTATAAAGAATCTTGTTTTATTTCAACACACACCATTTTTTAACTTTTATTTTTATATATGTGTGTGTGAAAGATAAAGAGACAGATAGATAAATAGATAGATAGATAGATGATAGATAGATTGATAGATAGATGATAGATAGATAGATAGATGATAGATAGATAGATAGATAGATAGATAGATGATGATAAGTACACAGACAGACAGATGGATAATAGATAGATAGAATGGGCCAGGGCCTCTATCTACCACTGCAAATGAAAACCAGATGCATGTGCTACCTTGTGCATCTGGCTGATGTGGGTCCTGGGGAATTGATCCTGGGTCCTTTGGCTTTGCAGGCAAGTGCCATAACCACTAGGTCATCTTCCAGCCCAACACACACTATTTTTAATGAGTGTTAGAATAATCACTAATGCCATCAAATACAGAGCTTAGAAATATTTTAACAAGTGTGGTTTTGTGTCTAATTTATAAAAAGATAATTTTTAAAAATTAAGGTTTCCTCTTTTTCATTAATAAGGTTGTCAAAAATGAAAGTACCTATTCATTGCTTCTTTTTGAAATGCATATTTTCTTTACATTGGATATTGTCTTTGTAAAGAGGAATTGTTCTTTGAAAATGATAAAGTTTATGTGCTCAATTCTGGAAATCTAATTAATAGAGTAAGCAACATAAGAACATGAGAAATAACTATTCTCATAAGACACCCCATTATTTAATAAGCACTGTACAAAATTTAAATAAAGTAATTAATAAGCAAAATTTTAGAGACTAAAATTTATTACTATTACCTATGAATTTTTTAATCTTGGATGGCTCCAATTCTTCCTCTAGTGTATGCTCTCTCTAGAGACTTTCAAAGAAATTACCATTGCATGAGACAAACTTCCATGATATAGATAATAGGAATATGGAAATATGCAAATACAGGTTCAGTTATTCTTTTAGGAATAATTAATTTTAACTGTATGCTATGACTTTAATTCCATGGGTTTTGGAAAAGATGCATACTCTTTACGTAATTTGATCATCCTGTAACTCATTTGTGCTTCCAACTGGTGTAAGTTAATGAATTTATCCATCTTCTCATGAATCATATTTTTTGTGGATTTAACTTTTATGCCTGGTTTACTTTTATTTTGTCTTTAATAACACTTTTATTATATTTTCTCTATCCAAATACTTAAATTATATATAATGACTCATTCCATTTTGGGGTCATTAATATGTTTAATCCTTCAACATCATTGTTATTGAAGTGCCAACATTATTATTACTTCACAATAGAAGAAAAAGAGGCACAGAGAGTCAACACAGCTTTCCCAAGGTTATTCAATCTATAAAAAATAATAGAATTTTACATAGTAAATATATTTCTGGACTCTATATCATTAACAACTAACTACTCACATTCAACAATAATTATTTTAATGAAAGCTGGTTCCACCTTCTGTAAATCTATATCTATATACCCATGTGTCAGAAATATATAACAAATATATGGTAAATATAGGTCAAAATAAGATCTTCTGACTTTCAACTCTTAGCAAATATAAAAACTCTCTAAAAATATTAGTGTTGGAGTCAATTTAAATTCAGAACATAATTTATTCAAACATCACCAGTACCTTCATCTTTTTCTTTCAAACCTGATAAAATTGACAAATATAATTTTGTACTAAGAAACAAATACACAGGTTAAATACAGAAGAGGTACATATATATACATACATATATAATAACAACTTTTAAAGTTTGCTTATGAATTTTGGCATAAATCAAGTTATACAAATATTCTTCTGTTGAAGAATTTGAACAGAAATATGTCATGGGTTATTTTTTCCAACATCTAAATGTAACTTCTTCTATGATGTGAAAGTCAACAGCATCTCACATATGTCTGACTTTGAATCCTTTGAAGTACTTCTCCTTATTTTCTCTTCTGTTCTTACAACTGATAATCTCTCTCTCTTTCACACACACACCACTAAATTGAACCATGCCATGTTTTTCTTTCTGTCCCTTCCTTATTTTACTTAGTATAATGTCATAAAATTTCTCTAAATGAAACTAAACAGCTTTTACCACAGTGAGGAGCATGGGTAACTTGGTGAAAGGAAGTATATATTAATTTGTTCTTTTGTAAGAACCATTTTACCATATATGATACTTATAATATAGCTAATATGCCTTTTATATATAATAAAATTATAAAAAATATTTTAAAGAAAGACAAAAGCATGGCAAAACTTCCCTCACATGACTAATTGATAGACATGCTATGGAGTGTAAATCATGATATTTGTCACTGTCTTTTCAATACCCATTAGCCACATTTTATATGGTTAGCCAATAATTTTAGAGTAATTTGTTGGGTGACATTTTTGAGATGCGACTGAACTACTATTCATCCCAGATGGGGCACTGACAACAGAATGGAGAAACAATTCCATACAAGTCTAGTTTGGTGAGCCAATCGGTGTACTGGAGTGATGTATAGGAGCATGAGTGGAGGGATTCTTACAAGACCTCTGCAGCTGCATCAACAATAATCTCCTTTAGTATAGAAAGCTCAGGAAGTTAACAAGACTCACAAAGCTCAGGAGAATGCAAGACTTACAGGCCCTTCCCTGAGGTTTATGAGCCGTAGACATTGGGGCAGAAGAGGCTGTGGGTGAACTGCCTATAAGATGAGCATGGATGCTCCTGTCATCCAACCTGGGTTGGGAGTTTTGGTGTTTCAGTTATCTTTGAGTCAACCATGTTACTGTTAGTAACCACAAAAAAACTAATTGTTCACCAAGATAGACTTAGATGAAATCATTTCTTCAGTGGTTTCTGTGCCCTCTCTGGGATGAAAATATGGCTGCTCATCTATCCCCAGGAGAAGTCACACAGAAGTAACCTGCATAATTTTAATATCTGTGTGTATTCTGTTTGCCTTAAATGAAGGAAGGGAGGATGTCATGCCCTGCCCATTATATGGATTCATTGAAACATTTTCACCTTCCATTCCTTGACAGTGAAGTTTCCAATATGAGGCTGATATTTCTTTCTCTACTGATACTTTAAAAGAGCACATTTTCTTATTCTTCATTAGAATATTATAGATCTTAATACTCACTAGTAATGAGGAAATATTTTTCCATTCTTTGGAATACTAGCTAAAATATAAAATAAGACACTAGAAATTTAATAAGAAAATAACAAAAGCTAATAAGTTAAACAAGAATACTTATTTAAGAAATAGGAAGAGAAGGAAATGGTTGATGATGTGCAGTGTTTCAGATAATATTAAGGAAAAGAAATAAATAGATGAGAAATGAATTTACAGAAAATGGGAAAGACAGAAGTGTTAGAGGCTATTTTACAAAAGTGCTTTGGGTAATTATTTC
The DNA here is from genome assembly GCA_036365145.1 of Orientallactaga sibirica. Classification (NCBI taxonomy): domain Eukaryota; kingdom Metazoa; phylum Chordata; class Mammalia; order Rodentia; family Dipodidae; genus Orientallactaga; species Orientallactaga sibirica. The sequence goes on along the minus strand of JAEOAD010000603.1, from coordinate 2,958,775 downwards.
AGCATTTGAACTGAAAGTAAAAGAATGGCAAAGAAAAAAATCTGAGAGACAAGTGTTCTAAACACAGGGAGAATCTCAATTTGTGAACAGGTTCTAAATTTTCAAAATAGATAAGGTTCTAAAAGAACATAATTTCTATAACCAACAGCATGAGAGTATACTTGCAAAAGGCTTAAATTCATGAACCAGTTTTTTAAAGACTGATAGGTATCTTTTATCCTTTCAATCCTGTTATGTAGCATATATCCAGGATGACCTTGAACTTTTGATTTGAATGAAATTCTTAATACAATATTGGAGAGTAAGGAAAAATTGAGTCATATTTTAAATAAATTCCCTGGTTACCCACTCTCATGAGTTGTAGGCCAATCTTGGCTACAATGAGAGAAGCTGAAAGGAGGGAAGAGACTAGGAGTGGATAAAACAGTAGGGGAGGGCAGGAAAAGGAAGTGATGGGAAGAGGCCAAGCAAGGGCTAAATAGAGAGAAAACCTGACTCATATTGTTCTTAGCATATGTTCAAGGTATCCAGAATACTCTTTCTTCTTGACTTTGATAGTAATAATAATAATAGACACTGTTTCCTAAACTAAAACAATATAAAGCAAAACAAATGATTCCAAATGCAGGAAAAATTATTGGAAAAGTCCATAGTAGGGGTTCTTATTCTGCCCTAGGGAATGCTCAGTGACATCACTAATGATAAATTTTATTAGTCAACAAAATTTGATGCAGTTTTAAGACAAAATATGAGATGCCTAACAGAAGTAAAAACAATGAACAGATATGACTTAAGAAATATTTACATAAAAATTATTTCATTAAAAACTATCAGGGATTTGGAAAAAGAACAAATTTATGATTTTTAAGATTTGAATATTGGGTCTGCTAACATAGATAGCAATTATAAGACTAGGAAACATTAAGAAGAAAAAGAAAATGAGTTGACATGAAAATTGCAGCCTATTCCATTTATGCTAGAGTTAATTACCCAGTAAAGTCAGGTCAGTAAGAAACCAGAGATAAGAATTATTTTATATGCTTCATTGCCTCTGAGTTGCTATGCAGGTGATTAGGAAAGCACATAGTAGGTGTTCCTAAGACTAAATGAGCATCATTTTGTGCACCAATAGCTTTTAAAATGGCTACTACCTCGTCTTTCTTCTCTATTGATATTTACTCAAGTTATAATTGCACACAAAGCTAAGTAATAAGACAAGATTATACTTTTATGTAAGAAATTATCCACAGCAGTTGTATACAGAAATCTGAAAATCAGGGGAGAAACAGAATTTTGGAATTCATTAGCATGAGAACCAGATATAAAATTACACATGCATATGAAACAGCATAGAGATAGTATAAAAAGTAAATAAAAATAAAATAATGTGAGTAAAAGAGCCAATGCAAAGACTAAGATAGAACAAAAATAGATGTGTAAAGCAAGTCAGCATCACAGATGATAGTACCTGCCAATAAATCCAGTACTTGGCAGGCTGAGGCAGAAGAATCACTATGACTTTGAAGACCAACTTCTTTCACCAAAATATAAAACCTGTATATTCAGAAAGACAATCAATGCCATGGATCGGCAAGTCCTACACAGTAAGTCAGCAATGTCAGAATTGTAATTAGTTCACATACCCTTAGATAACATACACATATTGCTATTTATTCATTCTAGTTAAACTGAAACACTCTAAAAGTCCACATAGTAGTATTTGCTAGCACTTTTACTATTTTGAAAAACATTATATCACATTTAAATGATAAATTTGTAAAAACTGTTTTATGTTTCCATAAAATCCTACTTTTATATTGCATTCTCCAGGACACATTTGCTTATCAAAAACAAAAAGTCAATTACCACTAGAACATACTAGATGATACACAAAAGTCAAAGGTCATTTCAGCAAAGCTGGACACTGGAACTCAGATGATATAATAAGATACAATATAATCTGTCTTCATGTACCTTCTCTGCTCAATACTTTCTGAATATTTCATGCTCAAGAAGTTTGTCTTCTTGCCATCATCAGATAGAGTCTCAATTTCACTCAGATTGAGCAATGCCAGAGGAAAGTGCAGGGCATCCCTTACCCAAGATGTGTATCAACCTTTGAAAATAAGTTAACTGCACTCCTGTTTTTCACATTCACCACAAAATTGAGAAAATGAAGTCAGGTGACTATAGACTCCACCAGGTGACAGAAGAACTGCTCTTTTTAGATGAAAAGGATGCCAGAAATTAAAGACAACAGATACTTGCTGTACCCCTGAGGCATAGTTTCTGTAAGAAGCCCAAGAGTCTATATTGTAAGAAATTTTGAATTATTGAAGTATTTTTTCATATAAGGATGAATAATGTCTATATATATTTAGAATAATAGTACAGATAAAATAAGTAGCTTTTATTATAAAGTTTTTTTTTTTTTTTACCAGATAGCCATTATGTTGATGATCTAAAGAAGGGTTTAAAATGTGCTGCTTGAAATTTATAAACTATTTGTTTAATCTATGCTGTCAGAAATACTGTATATCAATCTTGAATAATTACAAGTGCTTTTTTCTTTCTCTGGATACTGCCAACTCTCACAAGGGACAAATGGCTAATTTTTCTTAAATTACTCATTTTGACTGAAAGATGTGGAAATAGGATAAAATAACTGGAAATGTGCTCAGGAAGGAGTGACAAAAGTAGTACATATGAAAAAGTAAATAGTGTAAACATTATGCAAATAGAATATCAACTTAAAATACAAGTGATCATAATATCAACTGACTCTATAAAATATCCTTTCTAAGCACATGAATGTCAAGCTAAAGTCAAACTCCATCCCTTCTCCAAATCCTCTTACCTAAGGTTTAAAATATATTTATATAGAAACACATTTTTAAAAATATTTTCTTAATTTAATTATTGGAGAGAAAGAGAAAGAGAAAGAGAAAGAGAAAGAGAAAGAGAAAGAGAAAGAGAAAGAGAAAGAGAAAGAGAAAGAGAAAGAGAAAGAGATGCCGATAGAATGAATGGGCATGCCAGACTTCCGGCTATTGGAAATGAACTCATGGCTCATCTGCCACCTTGTGCTTTCATGTGTTCTGGTGAGCTGAACCTGAGTCCTTAGGCTTAGAAGGCAAGCACCTTAACCACTAATCCATCTCTGCAGCCCTAGAAACACATTTTAATAGAATAGGAATATATTTAAGATATGGTTCTGGCGTCTAGGAACTTCAAGAACTCAAAAATAGCAATGAATGTGGGAGAGCTTCCTTGTACTCTATGGTTAAGGTATCAGTAAAAATGAACAAATGTACTTTGTTTTTCTTCCTCTATTTTGTTAGTTAAATTTTTATTGTTAAATTAATTGATTAATCTCAACTATTTTTTTTTAATTTTCTTTGGAGCATATTCATGATAAATGGCACTGGGTTGCATGAAGACAAGATGTAATACAATTTCAATATAGTCCTCTCTACCTCATCCTTTCTTCCTTTTTCTTCATCTTTGTTCCATAGATAATATGGTTTCCACAATCATGTCATGTACACATACATGATTTTATATATCTATACAAAATATATGAGCCCTAAATACATGAGTGTCAGCCCATCACTTAGAGAAGGCCAGCCTTGGACAAATGACATCTCAGCAGCAAAGCATCACAACATGAAGCTACTTTCATCCTCAAGTAAAGGTGTATATATAAATAAAGACCCTGTACTTCAATACACCCAAATCAGGGTACTTTAAACCCAGATCAGTAAAGTTATCAATATGCTTGCTTACTTTCAAGCAAATTTATTAAACTTCTCCTTTCTTTTTTTAAATTTAATTTTTGTTTTTTAGAGAGAGAGAGACAGAGAGAGAGCCAGAAAGAGAGAGAGAGAGAGAGAGAGAGAGAGAGAGAGAGAGAGAATTGGTGTGCTAGGGCCTCAGCCACTGCAATCAAACTCCAGATGTTTGTACCACTTAGTGGGCATGTGTGACCTTACACTTGCTTCATCTTTGTGCATCTGGCTTAGGTATTGTCTGGAGAGTCAAATATGTCCTTAGGCTTCACATGCAAGTGCCTTAACTGCTAAGCCATCTCTCCAGCCCAAGCTTCTCCTTTCTTAGATCTTAAACTCCCAGACCTGAAACATTTCACTGTTTACCTTCAACTTCTTCATTATGTAATTTTCACATTCCAAATAAGTGAGCATTTGATACATATGTTTTACCCAATATTAAGAGTAAAGGATACTTGGAAGGCACAACTGGAAAGATTCCACTTTAGCTGGTCTTAAATGACTAACCTCTTACAGGCATAGTGTTTACATCTTTATTTTCACTCAGTGAAGCAAGACAGAACCCATATTTGTATGCCTTTGGTGCTCAAAATATCTGTATCAGATATACAATATAAAATCTATTTTAATAAAAAGTTATAGGAAACAGAATAGAAGAATGAAATAGAGAGAAATATTAACTGCTTCAGAGAATATTATAACCTGCAACGTTATCATGCATTTAATCCCAGAATTTAGAAGGATGAGGTGGGAGATCTCTGTAAGTTAAAGGAGAAAAAAAGTGTATTGTCATATAAATAAATTGGAAAATGTGGGTTCCAGGGAACTGAATGCATGGAAGAAATAAGACAGAAACTTTAGGGAACAAAGCTTTGTGTGTTTTAACAGATAGCATGAAACAGAACTGCAGAAGGATTAGTCTCCCATATAAACAGTGACATTTTATTCATAGGAACAGGAAGGAAGAGTGTTGGGTGAGAACAGAGATAAGTGGTTTGAAAGTCCTTTTTTCCTTTTTATCAGTGGCATAGTTAGCAAGAACATTGGTGTGACTGAGGGGTGGAAAGGCCTGGTGACAATTTGAAGGGAGAGAAAAAATGTGTGAAGTAGTTTAGGAGACTGTGTGGGCCCTTGAAGGTTTACACTTTCAGAAAATGTGCTAGCTAGATAGATGGATAAAACAATGCATGACATTTTTAAAGAAACAAAGCATGATCCTGACCTTACCTGGTTATGATACATATTCTATGCTCAATTTGGCACATGGTTTGGATTCTAGAGAAAGTTAGTGGCAGAAAAGGTTACAAGTTGTAGTAGCATCTATTGGGGCAGTGAGAATTTAGACAAGACATCCCAATATCTCAGCATTTTCATCAGCTTGCTTTAATAATAACACCATATTTGAAAGGGATTATATTCAGTTTGTCCATAGATTTGTTTTAAATGTAAACAAATAGTATGCTGAAGTAAAAGCATCATAGCCGTGTAGAAGGAAAGACATTTGAATTCATCAGTATGGGTAATATTGATTACAAAATAATAGCATATCACTTCATGCATTCAAATTTGTTACAAATAAATAATGCCAAGTTTTGTAAGGACTTGGGAAGCTCTCATTCCATGCTCATAGAAAAACAAATATCCTTAGTCATTTTGAAGATTGTGCCATGACCCAGTGGTAAAAATGTATATAACACTAATGTGCTGTTTAGCTCAAGAAATTATAAGCAAGGGTTTTACATATATTTACAACAAAGGAATTTTGACTATGTCATTTGATAGGTATATTTAACATATTTTGAACTATATACAATGCATACATGTATTGAAACATAGCATACTAATCTACTAATATGTATAATTTTATGGTTTACTGTGTCAGATAAAATACTTTATTTTTAAAATAAATTGTGATGTTGGTATAAGTTATTAGATTCAGCAGAGGTTAAAATGAATGAGTGAGCCATTCAAAGTGCTAAAGGAAGAAAGGTAAGCATTGAGTGCTAAAAGAATTTGGCTTATATATGTGATGTAGGAAGATGGCAGTATTCTCTCATTTTGCTTTCTCAATGATTTTAAGATGCTATTAGAAGATGAAATGGGATGTAAAACACAAAAAAAGATTTTTAAATATTAGAAAAAGATGTATAAAGGAAGTGAGTAAGGCTCACTTCAGAAAAGAAAATGAAGGAGAGTAGCTCCAAACCTCCCTGATTCAAAAGCTGAGTTGCAATTATTTTAGCTGTCTTACCAATACATTTATTTCATCACCAATGATTATCTCAATAACTAGTGATACTATATTTATCAATTTATGATGGTACACTAAAGTTAGAAAATAAAAATGGTGAGTATGGAAAACTCACTACTCAGAATTAAAAATGTCTAGACACAACTGCTACTTAGTTAAGGGATTATATAGGAGTTGGTGTTATAACAACTTAATACAGAGGTCTTTACCACAATGTATATGCTTGAATTAGTTGATGTACCATTTTTGCATATAATAAAATTGATAAATACTTTTTCTATTACTATTTTTGGAGATAAAGTCTTCCTATGTAGCATAAAGTTGTCTCAAACTCATAATCCTCTTGTCTCAGACTTCCAAGTGCTGGGATTGTAGATGAGCACTACTATGCTTAGAAATATATTACTATTTATTAATTATTTATTAACGTACATTGTAGAAGAACTTGATTCAACAAAACAATGCCACAATGTAAAATGTAGATAACTTGGTAATCAACATGGCATATTTTAACTGCTGAATCATGGAGTTTTTAAAATGGATTGGAAAATGTTTCTTAATCTAAAGTTTTGCTATTTTGACAGTTACTTCAAACATATTGTCCTGGAGTATGGTTTTGGGCTATGTTGTCAAAATCTAGGGTAATTTTTTGAACAATATGAATAATGATATTTCATAAAATGGCTTATTCAATATATACCCTAAAATATATATTTCCTTAGTCATTATTATTTTAGGAAATAATCTTAAAGTAGTATCTATCTTAACTTTAGGCTTCAATTTTCATTATTTCCTAATATATATTTCTAAGAAAAGGAATGCAAGGTGTTGTTGGCAATATATGTTATTTAACAATAAATGAATAAAAAGGAAGTGCATCTAATTGAATAGTATGGCTTTTCCTTAGTTTCCAGTAGTGGGTTAAACACATAGTCCACTCTGTGTTATATAATCTTGACTGGATTAACCAAAAGGGAAATTTTCTGTTCAAACAATTTCATATTACTCATCAATTCCATGTGTAAGCCATTAATACTACTTCCAAGTGATTCAGAAATAAATATATATTGAAGAAGTTAGGCCAAGTTTATATTTAGAATTTGTAAGAAGTATTTTATGTGAATATGAGATATTCTTTGAAATTAAAATTTATCCCTCTTTAATTTACATATTATTAATAGGACACATTATTTAGTCTATAGACTTGTATATAGTTTGGATTTTGTTAGTATTTCTCTCATATAAAACATATGACACCGAGTATCTGTGGGAGGTAACCCTGATAAAGGCAAAGAATATATAAGATATTCAAAAACGTGATGAAAACTAGTCTAAACTTATACCGTCTAATACCGTAGCTACTCTTTATAGAAGGCTATTGAAATTATTAAAGTAGCAGGCAGAGATGGTTCTTCCCGGCTCTCAGGAACCTGAAGCAAAAGGATCAAGAGGTCCATGCCTGGGGTGGAGAGATGGCCTAAACAGTCAAGGCCCCTACCTGTGAAGCCTAAGAACACTTGTTCAAATATCCAGGTCCCATGTTTAGCCAGCCGAAAAAGTTACACAAGTGTGCAATGAGGCACATGCGCACAAGGGGGTGCATGCGTATGGACTTCATTTACAGCGTACATTCTCTCTCTGCCTATTCCCTTCTCTCTCTCTCTTTCTCTCTCAAATATTTTTTTAAAGAGGTCCATGACTGTATATACTACAGTGTATATACTACAGTGACACACTGTCAAAAAAATAGAGCTCATTAAAATAAAGTCAATTAAGTAACTTAATGATAATATTTGCTGAATAACTACATGTTTCCACAAGGATAGTTAAGCATTTCTATCACCACTGAATATCCCATTAAATAGCTTGCATCTAAATGATAGACTGACCAAATAAGTATGACTGTGCCCTAATACAGCTTTAAAAATCTAAACAAAGATAGGAAGCCAGATTTGTCATGGAATGTGTAGTTTGTTTTCTTTTGTCTTGCATTAATTGTATAAAAAAATAGCATCCAGTTACCCAAAAGTGTATCTTGTTATTGAGAAATATTGGATATATAATAAATAAAATAGATATTTTATAAGATAAAATATTAGTAAAATAACAAAAAACATTATTTTGTAGTGAGATAAAGAAAACTCGGTTGTTTATGTATGCAACTCTAAGACCACATATTAATGTAATGCTGATATTTTCTTTCTGTTTACTTTCATTAGGTTTTCTTTATAAGCTACCCAATGTTAATTTTTAATAGTAGTCTATAGCAAGTCAAGGTGTCTTTATTGTACAGTTCATCACCCAGTTGTGTCCAGTAAACATCTGTATGTTTTGTTTTGTTTGGTTTTGTTTTGTTTTTTGCTAAGAAAGCAGTCTGAATTTTCTGACATTTTAAACAATGTCTTGAGAGAATTATAAAATGTGTTAGGGGTATCAGTTATATTTATTTATTTATTTTTATGAAGTAGAAACTTTGCATGGATCATGTGTCAGTGCCATCATTTTCCTCCTCCCTGCCCCCACTCCACTGAGGGTCCTCCTTAGTAAGATAGCTCGTATTTGCCATGGAGTTGTGGGTTATAAGTTGTGGGAGCAGCAGTTGGCGAATCTGTTTTTCTTTTTCAGAAATCATTGAGAACTCATGACAACCAAACTATATCAAGAAGGCAAGAATAGATAGCTGACCCCTGGCAGGAGATGAACCACCCCTAACACAGCAGCTAGGGCCCAGGTGAAACCACAGAGGAATTGGCAAGATGAACAAGAGTGCTGCTTCCACAGTGTGTCTGACAATCTGCACCAGGGTGATAGAGACTAAGGATAGTTAAAACTCACCAAAGCAGAAATCCAGAAGCTATTGAGAGCTCAATAGAAAGTAGACTTAAAGCATACCCACTAATGCTCAGGGAATTTTGCAGAAGTTATATTTATTTTAATGACAATAATAGTTGGTATATAAATGAGTTAAGGCATCAAGTTGAGCATTTATAAATTTGAGAATATGCACTGATGTTTGGCAAGGTGTCTGTAAAGGTAAATAGAACCAGAGGCAAGATGACTGCTGTGCTTATAATCCAAGATCTAGTGGGCAAGTCACAGTGGATACCTGGAAGAGGAGAGGGAGACAAGAAGCTGGGCAGTGGGAATTTTACTCTAGTAGAGAGAAGGGTGGGTGGATATCAGCCCACTTATTCCTAAAAAATCAGTATAACTATTAAATTTTAGAAGGTCATAGATCTTAGTAACATACAAGATTTCCCTGTAGGCTTGGGAACATATATGTTATGACACTTCAGGTATCATGTCCTAAGGAAATAGTGACCTCTGGAATAGAATAGCATCCCTAATACCAAAGCAAGAGAAAATATAAAGGTCTCTTGTCCAACGCATCTGAGACTTATGAGAGGCATTGCTGGGGCAATAATCCAAGTGTGCAGGCTGAAGTTATCTCTGGCATCAGGTTTCTAGGCTAAAAATTATCTACACTGTAGAACTGGGTTACCTTACCCTTACTGAAGCAGTGAGGATCCTATTTTTGTGATTCTGAACTATACTGGAGCTGAGCCACATAGGGACTTTGAAGGTAAAGCCAGGCCTGGGAACTTGATTTGTAAATATGGTTTAGTCAAGGAGATTTCAGGTGTCCTACTAGCAAAAGTGTTCCTAGCATCTCTGGTATTATCACAGTTAAACCAAAGTGGCAGACTAGACTGGTAAAATTAAAGCCTGAATTAGTGGCATTTCCCAGTTGTCTAAATCCAAGGAATTTTTCAAAATGTGTTGAGAGGGGTTCTGCTGCAAACAGGTTTTAAATTATATGGCCTAATTTAGGTTCAAATAGTTAATAGGATATTGAGTTCCTTGCCAGTGAAAATATCTGTGGCTGGGGCTTGGAGGTCCTACACCAATCTGTTGGCAGCCATTCATCTTTAGTTAATTACTCTTGGACCCTTTGCAGCAGGCAGGGTACAGACCACACTGCTCTAAACTATGGCAATGTGACATTTGATGAAACAGCAGAATCAAGTCATAGAAAATGGAAAGAATTCCCCTGAAATAGGCCATAAAACCAAGCTGATCAGTCTCTGAAAACTGTTCATATGCCCCCATTCCAGATGGCTCCTTTCTATACCCAGAGGAAAGGAATGTTTTAGTCTATGAAGACAGAGTCACAGAAAAGAATCTAAGCAAACAGACTGCTGAGTTCCATCCAATCTATTGTCATATTTATATTCCTTTTTATCTAAGCATGTTTCTCCATAAAGACCAATGACTTCATCAGGCTTGGTATATACACAGCTTAGAACACATAGAGTTTTCCCTGTTTCTTTGGTTTTCAGATGCAGACCACATCAAATGAAAATTTCACTAAATATACACAAGAGTGCTTTACTCTTGTTGTCTTTTTTAATAGAGACTGCACCTATAAACTTAATTATGAATAATAAAAGAACTTATGTTTTGTTTCTAAGTTAGCTGCTGGGCTGTATGGGGTGTGTTCTTGGGCTGAATAAGCTAAACTCAATATTTACTACATTTAAAATGATGGTATATTGAAGAGTGCTTAAGCCTCAGGATGGAGGACCCATGAGAGCTCAGAAGTAGACAGTAGTAACAAGACCATCAGCCTGCTGAATGTTGTGCATCTATACTTCATCTTGATTGTGCTATTAACATGAAAGGGTGTCTGGTTTCATCATTGTGAAATAGAGTACTTATTACAATATTATTATTTTTCTGATTTTTATTTACTAAGTGGTGGCTTTTGTCTTCTTTATTTAAAGTCTACATTGAGTGAGATTGGTACTAGAACTCCTAGATGGATGAGAACATGAGCCCAGATTAATGATCTATCCCTTGTAACACAAATATTGACAAGGTGTTTGGCTGGAATTCAGGGGCAACTTGGACCCATAACAGTTGGGGCAGTTCATGGTGCATGCAGAACCAAGGAGAATGTGCCATCCATATGCCATTCAACTGTTATGGGCTAGAGGCAGGACTAAAAACCAATAAAGGAAAAGACATTATTATCAGTTCTTATAAGTAAAGAGTTTTCATATACATGGAGGTGAAGTACACCCTTCTTTATGTATAGGAAATTTCCATAGGAAAGTTTGATAAAATTTGTGTGAGGCATGAATTGACTAAGGGTTTTGCATTAAAAGATATTAAGTTCTGGGGACAATAAAGAGACCCAATTAGGAATCTATTTATCATTGTGTAATTTGTGCATTCTTTGTGGTGGCCTTTAAGCTTCTCAGTCCCACAGCACAGATAGCATGCATGCTGAGAAGTGAAAAGAGTTCTCTGTGCACTGTCAGGCATGGCTGTCCTGTATGTCTGAAGGAAATGAAATATGTCCTCATGAGGCTGTGTACTGCCACCTTGCATATATGGTAATGTATGAAATTTTGATTTATAGTATGGATTTATTTTTTAGGAAAATTATCCCAGAATTCATTTTTAACATTTTATTTAAAATTTCAATACATGAATAGGCTATAATTTGAATGCATTATCATCCTATTACCCTCTTTGGTCTTTCCTCCCCATTAGTATTCCATTGAACATGCTGTCCTCTCTAAGTAGTCCTTCTGTTTTGATGTTTTATTTTTATTTTCCCTTCTCTGTCTCTTTGTAAAAAAAGTCAATATGTTCAGAATTATATAGGTCTTTTGAGGGTACAGAGAAACCCTAAACCTGAGCCTACAAACTTGTAGAAGTGTTTAAATAGGGCCATTTGTTGCTGTGGACATTGAGTGATTTTTATCACTCAATGGACTCCATGATATTTGGCCAGTAGGTTATATTTAATGAGTAAAAAATAGCAATTACTTTCTATAATTGGTAATCCTGTGATATTTATTGTAACAACAAAATACGTGCTCATAGACATTCATGCACGTTTTGAACATTTGAGCCATTCCTCTGGAAAATGTTTGTATGCAGTAAATTACAAGACTTTTAACTAGGTTGTGTTCATTTAGCCTTTCTTTAATAGTGATCTCTGGATAATAAATAGAAGATAATATCTCTGTTTTACAAATCATTGACAATCTGTTCAATTAATCTATGACATTTAAGAATTTTGATTCCAAAATGGAATGGGATATATTTTCCATAGTTAAGTTTTAGTTATGCTAGATGCTGCCAGTCACATTTCTGGTAACTCACTATGGTGGTCCTCTGTTTTGCTCACCAATACACAAACAATTTAGGTCTGATAACCAGCAAACAAACTTGATAAAAGTCTGTATGTATAGTTAATAATTACATGAGATTATTTCTCTTGATTGTAAAATTAAATTTCTTTACTTGAAACAAAATGTAATTGTGAGAGCTACACAAAAATCTTCCACAGTTAATACTTATTACTTTGCATAGATGGTTTAGAAATAAAATCAAATATGCAAAATTTAGGAAAAAATGCTGCAATACTTTGAAAAATAGTTTAGTTTATATATAAGTTGAAGAAATACATGTACATGTCTTAAAAACAATTAAATGACTGCAAATTACTTTCAAGTTTGTCACACATATAAAGAAGTTAATAATTGTTACCTATCTCTTTAAAAAAGAACCACTATTGATACTATTACTGTTTCTACATAAATTTCTAATGAAATATTCTATCTTTTCTTTGATGCTTCTTATCCCTAATTATCTAGTCCTATTAACTAGCAAATTTATCTTTTATTTATTATAAAGTATATTCCACAGGATTTTTCCAGTTTTTATTAAGTAATACCAAAGCTATTGTGCTATGCAAGAATGATACATGTAATAAGTAACACAAACCCTAGTATATTACTTAAACAAAAAATTTCACATTTGAGTTTCTCATAAGTATTTATTAACTGTCATCTAAAAATCAAGAATATGCTGGATGCTAGGAATAAAATATAAATGAGATGTTTTAAAAGACCTAGTGCACCAAATGATATAGTTAATCTATTTGAATGACCTTTCATTTCCTTTTTGTTTAGAAAATCTACTCATTTCAAACATGTGTAATAGAATAGAATTGGCCATAGATCTAAGGCTGGTGAAGTAGATTTTCTTTTCTAGAAACTTGAAATGAATGAGTACTATGGTAGTTTGATTGTATGGCCCCAAATATCTTCAGGATTTTATTAAAATTTGTAATTTAGATCTGCAGCCACCTTGCTGGAAGAGGTGTCACTTTGGTTAGATCCTAGGGTCAAGCCCTAAGTTGTGGGGGTGGATATGAAATTCCAGTCTAAAGATATGCAGAGTTCTGCCTGGGGTTCCTAAGTGTAGTTGCATGCTGATGGTGGCTTGTGGCTTCTCTCTGCTCTCTGCTTGGTTGTGAAAAGGTGCCAACTTTTCTCATTATGGAACTTCTCCTGGATCTGAACGCTTCAATAAATACCCCTTCCTCCATAACTGTGCCAGAGTTGGAAGTTCAACTAAGCGACCTGAGGCTATCTGCTACAAGTACAATATATATGACTGAATCATGGATCATCATTTTGAAGAAGTAAACATTGTGTTTGCTATATATCATTGTGAAAAAAATAATAATGCATGTAAAATAGCAAAATAATAGCTGGGACCAGAATTCAGGGAAAACACATTACTTTCTTGTTTTTGTGTTGCGTTAGTCCACATGGGCAGCTATAGTAAACTACTATGAACTGGAAACTTTATAACCAGTAAAACTTTATCTATTTATCACACACTGGAAACTAGACATCTGAGATCACCAAGGAACCTGCAGAGCAGAGTTTCTATGAGGATCTGACTAAAAACTTCTCACCACAAACTCAAAGAGCAGCGGTCTCACAGGGACCTCTATTATAACAACACTAATTCCACTGAGAACCCTACCCCTTGAGGTAACCACCTCCATAAGGCCTCACCTCATGTTGAAGGGTGAGCATTTCAACATATAAATTTATATGGCATACACATTAATACTATACAACTTCTTTTCCCAAAGCTTAGTTTCTTCTCCAATAATTAACTCTTAGGAAATTACCCAATACCACCATTCAACAGCTAACATTTTAAAAAAAGAAAGAAAAACAGTAAGAAAAGGTCTAATAAAACTACAGACATTTCTAAGAAATGTAAACAAAGAAAAAGAAAAAAATGCAAGAATTAACTGAGCCAGATATGCTAAATTTTACTGATGTTATTTAATTGAATCATTAAGATAAGAAAATAACATTGAGGTAATTGATATTGTCAGCCTTGTGGTAGGGATGAAGAACACAGATACAGAGTTTAAGTAGTTGCTCAAGGTGTTATTTATAACATGGAAGAGTGGGGCACTGATGTCTCCTAAAGAAACATATGAAGAGTGTATATCTTGAGGGGTGGGGGTCTGAGCTTTAAAAATGCATACTAGATTGACTTTACCCCCCCCCCCCTTGGCAAGCCCAACAGACTGGCCTGTTTTTCCTTTTTCTTTTTTTTTCTTTTTTTCTTTTTGGTTTGTTTTTATGAAAGGGAGAGAGAGAGAGTGAGTCAAGAATTGGCATGCCAGAGTTTCCAGCCACTGTAATCAAACTGCAGATAAGTACACCTCCTTGTGTGTATGTGAACCTTGCGTGCTTGGGTTACCTTCTGCGTCTGTCTTATATGGTATCCGGAGAGTCAAACATGGGTCCTTAGGCTTCACGGGCAAGCGCCTTAACCACTAAGTCATCTCTCCAGCCCAATTTTACCTCTTGTATTAATAGGAAAAGAAGAATTTCAAACTTGTAGGAAAACCCAGTGAGCAAGGTATGGTCAACAGAGGAGCTGGGGAGAATCTGTTTATTACAAACATACAAAAAGGGCCAAGAAAAATATCATTTGTAGAGAAATTTAGATAGATTTTGAATGATAGAAATTTGAAACAAATTTTGAATTTTTTTTCTCATGTGAAATGAAATGTGACCTTCTATGACCTCATGCTCAGCACTTGAGCATTGTCACAAGGGAGAGATTATGTATCTGCATGAATGTGATTAGATGGAACCAATGCAGAGGTAAGATTTCATATTCATGTCCATATGGTAATTCTTTCAAGGAATTAGGGAATGTTTTTGTTTCCCTTTATCTGTCTATTTCAAAAGTGCCTAGAAAACTGAGGATAACTTTGAATTCTCCATATACTGGCAATTGGAAGTTTGAACTAACTTTCTTCTGAATTTGAAAAAGTAACATTATTGAGCTCATAGCTGAGTTTCAATAATCTTAAGCCTCATTTTTGCTTGAATGTTTTGAATGAGTTCTGTACTTTTCATATAGATTTGGTTATGTTGCTGTAACTGACATGGAATTTGCCATTTTCCCAAGTACTTGGAATTGAGATGTATGTCACCATGCCTGGTTTGAGTTCTGTACTTTTAAATGAAAGACTCACACTTCATCTAAGAAACTAAACAGTCATGGAGAATTACAACACTTATTATTTCTGATTTTAACCAGATGATAAGGATAGAGAATAACTGAAGAAGTCAGATGAATAATTATGATATAGTACAATACATAAAATTATAGGTATGTGCATGTAGTGCTAAATCTGTGAAGAAGAAACAAAATCATGACATTTTGAAAGGGTCCCTTTGGAGGGGGGAGGGCAAGGAAGGAGGATAATGGAGTCATCAATATGAATGTAAAATTAGAATAATATAAACAAAATAATAAATTATTAAAAATAAATAGATAAATAAAGGTGTGGTCCAGATTATACATCAGATATCTTCTTTGGAAAATACATTATTAAGGATTTTATGTGACTTAATAAGGATTTTGAAGGCAAAAGAAAAAGACTGCCATATTGAAATCCTATGAAATCATGTGGAAAAATATCTACTTTGGTGACTGTACTAATCATCATGAGTAAATATTATAGATTAAGGAGAGAATTTAGAAACTTTTATAAAGGAAATGATGAGTTATATATTTAAATAAAGGTCAAAATGAATAAAATTAATGAGTATCCCTTCCCTTCCTTCCTTCCTTCTCCTTCCACCCTTCCCTTCCTTCCTTCCTTCCTTCCTTCCTTCCTTCCTTCCTTCCTTCCTTCCTTCCTTTTTTTCCTTCCTTTTTCTTCCTTCCTTTTTTTTCCTTTTTTTTTCTTTCTTTCTTTCTTTCTTTCTTTCTTTCTTTCTTTCTTTCTTTCTTTCTTTCTTTCTTTCTTTCTTTCTTTCTTTCTTTCTTTCTTTCTTTCTTTCTTTCTTTCTTTCCTTCTTTCTTTCATCTTTCTTTCTTTTGAGATAATGGTCCAAAACTCACTTTGTAGCCCAGGATGGCTTTTAAAAAACAATATTCCTATTTCTACTTTTCAAGTGCTGGGATTGCAGTTCTCAGCCATCATACCCAGTTTCATACAGATATTTTCAGAGCTTATTACCTATCCATTCAGTTGTTTGATCTTTGAATGTGTGTATCTTATGTCTAATGTAAAATGAATGAATCAACAGATAAAGATTATAGCTAAAATTATAGAAGTTGACTTCATACAGCTAATATTTGAACTAAGAAATGGATGGTAAGAAATGAACATTATTTCATTGGACAGAAAATTGTCACAAAATTTTAGACAAAAAGAAATTGTCTCAGTTTAAGAAATAGAAAAAAAGAATTCACATATTTATATTAAAGGGGTTGATAGTAAAGATGTTCAATTCATGTCTTTTAAAGCTGGGGAGAATGAATCTAGGTATGGTGGTGCATGCCTTTAACCCCAGCACTTTTAGGTAGAGGTATAAGAATCAAGAGCTAAGGCCATGGTTACCTATAGAATTGGAGGTTGGACTGGACTACATGAGACCCTGTTGTTAAAAATTGAATATTTATTCTGGAATAAATTAGGGAAAATATGTGATCTGCTAAACATACTGGCTACAAAGTAATTAATGACTTACAACTTCAGGCAAACATATTTACACCTCAATATCTAGTTTCTTTTGTGTCTGTTAAGTGGCTTTTCAAAGTCTGTGGCTATGACAATGTTCTGCTTTGGCACCTGACAAAAGACCTGTGAAAACTCAAGGGCAAGGGCAACCCACTGAAATGATTTCCTGGTGTTTTTCATGCTGTGCTGTCTGTAAGACCAGTAAAAATACTAATCTGTACTGCAAATAAGAAATATACATATACTGATACATATACAAGTGACTAAAATCAACAACCTGTACACAACAGAAAAGAGAGAGGGGGGAGAGAGAGAAAAGTTCTCTAGAGAGTCCTTAGGTTCTTCAAGTTTGGGGACACTTCTACTTTTATGAACTTTGCACATGTAACCTGATAAATTCATTTTATCATCTAGGTTTGTTTAAACCACTTTCATGAAAGCAAATTGTTCTTATTCATAGCATAATGTAATGGTGATACTATTTCAGCCTAAAAATTTGCCTATTGCTGTTGAAATAGTGGAACAAAGAATAGGGAGTCTGCAGCATCTTTGTCAGTCAGAATTATGCCTTAAAGCAGAAATGAGTAGGAAAAAAACACAGACAAGCCTTCCCTTCCAGGGCACTGAGAACCAGAAATCTTCCCTGCACTGATGTGTGTCCTGGAGAGACAAAGGAAGGGGAAAACAGTTCCCTAGGGGCAGAAACTACATTGCAGGAAAGCTTGACAAAGAATGACTCTATTACTCTCACTGGCAAGTTTATGTATTTCCAGTAAGGAAAATGTGGGACAAAGATTAGAACTGTTAATGAAACTACATCTTTCCTCTATTCTGAAGTCATATGATGTTTCTATTTTAGCAGTAAAAGCATCAGATAATTTTATTAAAGCATCACCAATGAGGTGCTCAAGTTAATATAATTTTAATAATGTCCAGATGTTAACCATTGCCCCAACTACAATTGCCCACCTGCTGGAAGAAAGTATTTATTATTTTTAATTAAAATATTATCTTTTCATCCTTATTCTTGAAATAAACATGCCATCACATGACAACTCATTTTATCAAGAGTTTATAACATTCATAAATGGATACACTTTGATCTGGCAAGTCCCCTTTTTAGAGTAAAATCTCACATTCTATTTTATTAAGCACCCTTTGACATAGCTTTTTTACTAGTGCTGTGAAATAAAAGTCTGAGCATCACTGAGGTTGAAGGTCATTGCTTTAAGTCAGGTAAAGTGTGGGACTTAACAAGTATATGGAATTATGAGGGATTAATGGCATCAAGGGATCATTTAGAGTTTCTATGATTGTCCAAAATCCATAAAGTTCCTATACCTAATCATCTAGAATTATTTCAGTTTTGTTTTCTATTTTTTCACAAAAATATGTGCTGTGAGAGATGCCCGTTTTGTATATGCACCATATATATTCTCATTGAAAAAAAAAAAATATTCTCATTTTCTTTGATTTAGACTATCTATGTCTATTGAAAAGAAAAAAAAAGCTTAAACATTTATTATTATATCTAAGGAAAAGTTAGATGTTTCATATGCAATGGAAGAATTTCCTGGAAACTGGATGAGTAAAATTTTATGCTTCAGACAATATATAATTTTTAATAATTGTGTTTAAGTACAGAATGTGAGGATATGGAACATTTATTGGTATTTGTATAAGGCTCTAAGATGCTCTGGCAGAAGGTAAAATAAAAGAGAAGAATTGAAAATGTTATGCTCAAGGGACAGGGTTATTTTCTACCTTTTTGTCTCAATAAATGTAATATGACTGTGTGGAGAGAACTTTTAGCTATTAAGAGGAGCATTACACCTCAGTGGCATGTTTTGTTAAAGGCTGTTTGAATATTTTATCTCTAAAAAGTTTAAAAAATGCTGCAGAAATGTAATGTTCAATTTGAATTCACAGTTTTAAATATATCAAGATAATTAAGGATGAGAAAGGACTTGTATATTGTTTGCAAATAACTACAATTTTCTTGTTCCTTTTGCTATGATAATGAGCTACATGTCCAAAGTAAGTTATTCATTTTCAATTTTTATTTATTTATTTGTTAGACAGAGGGGAAAAAAGCATGTACACATGAGAGAGAGAGACAGACAGACAGAAAGAATGGGCACACCAGGGCCTCTAGTCACTCCAAATGAACTCCAGACTCATATGCCACCTTATATATGTATTGTGAAATTAAACGTGGGTCCTTAGGGTTTGCTGGCAAGTGCCTTAACCCCTCATCCATCTCTCCAACCCAAGTAATTTATGATGCCTAAATGTTCATTGAATTTATAAAAACAAATGCAAAAAACACATAGTTCTCATCTTTATTAACAATGAATAAATAAGCTCCATGAACAACTCTCAGGTATACTTCCAAAGAAGATGAAGAAATAACATTAAGTTGAAATATTGGGAATTGCTGGGTGTGTTGCACACATGTGCTTAGAAGAGCTGACACAAAAGGATCATTTCCTGTTTAAGACCAACCTGAGTTACATAGTAAAATCAAGGCCAGCCTAGGATTCAGAGTATGACCCTGTTTTAAAACAAACAATAACAACAACAGCAGCAAAAAACAAAGCAGCACCACCAACCAAAAAATAATAGAAGGAAGAAAGATTAGGATTTACTACAACTGAAATGTTGAATAAAATGTATACTGTTACTATGGCTACTCATTTATTGTATGAAATATTGTATGAAAATTTATTGTATGAAAATAGAACATTTTACTTATTTCTGAGAGAATTAAAAAACATTGTGGCAGAACATTTAGGCTGATGAACTTCAAATCATTTTAATTTTCTTAAAACCACCCTTCCTGCCAGGCTTTAATCTCAGCACTTCAGAAGCTGAGATGGTAATATCACTGTAAGTTGGAGGCCAGCCTGAGACTGCTTAGTGAGTTCCAAGTCAGCCTGGGCTAGAGCAAGAACATTCCTTGAAAAACCAGAAAAGAAAAGAGATAGAGAGAGAAACAAACAAACAAAAAAGTCCTCTCCACTTCATTAGTTTTTCAAAAGGCTTCTTCCCAGGAAACAAATTCTAGAACCCCAAACTAAGCAAATATCTTATGTAAAAGTAACTTGAAATAGATTCTATGTAAATCTATCTCCCTTTAAGATTATTGTTGATATGGATTTAGGAATGTTCCCAATGATTAGAGACTAAGGGCTGAAATTTAATTCATGGTTATAATGATTTGCATAGTGTTTAATTAGCCAGTGCACAGTTCCACTTAGGACTCTGTTCTAAATAGGCTCTACATATGAAATGCATTACAAGCTGAGTGGCTGTCACTACTCTTTCCGGATTGGCGGGTACTATTAATGCAGTCCATCAACTCACCATCAGACCGTTACTTGCTCAGCAGTGTTCCCTGTGGACTGGCTTTGCTCACTTTGAACATATTGCTTTAATAAGAATTGTTCCACAAAGCTTGAGTTATCTCAGGCCCGTGAAGAAGCACTTTGGAACCTGACAAATTGCTTTCTATAGTAAATCGTTTTGGGGATCAGAGAGTAAAATGTCTATCTAGCCTCATTTACATAAAACATCCAGCACAGCATTTCACAAATTAACCCAAATTTGATGTAATAGTGAATGATATCTGTCTAAATCCTTCCATTTGTAGGATTCCAGATGTGTTTTTTATGTTGCATGATTTACTTTGTGATTAGTTGTTCGAACCTAAGACATCTGTTGCCATTGTGCAGCAGAGAATATTTTAATGGTATTATGGATGCCATGCGTCTTTCAGTGCCTAATCACGTGTCTCAGGCTGCAACAGCTCCCTGGGTAGGCTGCAAGGCACAGATGTGGAACTCTAGACTGCTGATCATGGAAATCTTCAAAAACAGCATTCTTGAAAGGCAATTTTTTAGTATTTGAAGTTAGGTAGAAAAGAAACTCCTAAAAGGGTACAAAAATAACCCAGCAAGTGTCATGACTTTATTTGATTCTTAGGGTAGCAACTGTAATCACGCATGCTTTCTGTCATTGCAAAGAAGTTTGAAAAAACTTCCAGATCTCTGGTCTCTCTGAGGCTTAGTAAGTCATAGTGTCTAATCAAGGTGGAACTAATGCAAATCAGACCTGATTAGAAAGATAATAGTACAGCTATCCCCAAATAAGCTGTGCATACTCTTCATTATTGCATTACTATCTGAGTTTTATGGAATGCATGCCTGTTGAGGGAATGTAGACTGTTCATTTCTCTTGACTGATAAGAGAGGCCATACAATGATGGAATGGTGATGAGTAGCCAGCAATGTGGTAAATGTCAGAAATCACTAAAGAGTTACAGTTCAAAATCATTTCAATAATGTGTTGCCAGGTGGTT